>CALSBZ010043254.1:1527351-1538958 GCA_943591055.1 Gobionotothen gibberifrons | reverse complement strand
GGTTTGACTTCTCCTAGTTTCCACTTTCTTTTTCTTCATAATTTGCTCCATTACAGTTCTTCTTTTGCGACCTGTAGGCGATGTTGAAGCAAACTCTGCCATGGTGAACGTGTCCTCCTGCAGCGGCTCAGACTGACCGAGGAGCTCACGGGAAACACGGCCAATGCAATGACGGCGCGCGCAAGTGCACGAGTGTGTGTGTGCACGAGATTGAAGGCTGACAGACAGGTCGGCCAACCAGTTATTTTAGCTGGCCCGGCTAAAATAATTGGTCGTAGTTTTTACAGTACTACGGCTTCCACAGATGATTTTTTTTTATGGATTTTTTTTCAAAGCACTTAGAATATGCATTGCTATCAGGATATTAAGAGCATTCCATGGAATATAACAAAAAGTGTATCTCGAGCCGGTTTCTCAAACTTACCTACCCCTCCTTTAAAAGATATCTAATAACATAAAATAACATTTTTCAAAAGCTTTTTGCTGCACTAGCTGCAGGCACAACAAAGATGTACAACACCCAATCCAAGATTAAATGCAAGAAAACTTTTCCTGTCAGACTATACATCAATGGAAGATACTTCTGATGGAAAAAACAGCAAAAATGTAATCTGAAAAAACGTCGTCTGACAGATTATTTGACATTTTCTCGCAGAGTATTTGATAGATCGCTCTGAAAGAGAACGCAATAAGTGGAAAAAAGAAAAAACACACGCTGCAGATCGTTTTAATTGTAAAATATATTGCGTCTACTTGTAACCCAACAAATCGCAACAGGAACAGTCTGACTGGATTTTATAAGCAACGACATTGAGGATCTTACATTTGCAAAGGTGAACTGATTACAGCTTAAATCAACAACTCAGTCATCTGTTCAATATTTGACTCTAGAGTGTGGCCAGTTCCAGTTTATTTTAGTTAAGGACCAATCATTTTGCAACGTGTATCCTCTAAAATCATTTAGCGCCACAGAAAATAACAGAAAATGTATATTGGATGTTCTTAAACCACTAAACAAAAAGCTGTGTGCTAAATGTGAGTGAAAAGCCATGCCTTCTTTGCATGGCTTAAAATAGAACAACATGGTGATTATTATAACCATTATTAATGATTGAAGTAATGAATGATATGCTAGTATTAGAACTAAATCAACTGTTGTTGTCAAACCCTGTGCTGGTTGGTCCAGGTCTGCCGTGACTTCAGTCACAATAATACATTTTTATTCCATTATACAACCACAAATTATGAATTATTTGTAAATTGATATGAAGGTTTTGTGGTTTAGATCATTTTTAATTGAGTTTGCCATCTGGTTTATATTACCCATTGCTTTGTTAAAGTCAAATAAAAAGTTTCAAATCAAATCTGAAGCAGATGGGCTCTGGGTAAAAGAGGTGCTGCGGCACAGGCAGTATGAGAAAAATAAAACCCTTTTTGAACATTAAAGCATGGAGACATGTCACAATAGAGGCACAACAAACTGATATGAACCTGAACAGGATCAAGAAGAGGCTCCAACAAAGATTCCCCATCTCACTGAGTGTTTTCTTGCAGGGCTCTGGTGTTGGACTGCATTATTTTGAGCTGAATGCTCCAGTTCTGTCCGTCAGTGACATCGAGAACAATGTGAGAATCCTTGCAAAAAAAAAAAACTGATTGCATATTGATTAGTGCCATCCTGAAACACTTAGAGGATCCTTCTGCTCCCTGAACTTGTAGAGATAACAGAGCCGTTTGAAGTGTTTTGAAAAGGATCATATACATTTATAGCGGAGACGAGGTCATATATGAAAGCATGAATGGTGGTTGGACGGTGTCAAGGTTTGCAGCGCACAAAGGCCTGTTGTTCTTGGGAGGTCATTATTTTTCTCTGAAAGGCCACACAACGAAAGACGGTGACGCCTATAACTGCAGCCTCACGGAGATCAACGAGTATTTTGTTCAAATAAACCTCCCTGGGTAATAAAAAGCAGCATTTGACATATTGTCAGCTGTCACTGTAAACAAGACATATTGCTTACTAAGAGACAAACACCAGAAGCTCTGTAATATTGCAAATATCACGGTGCACTCTGAGGAATAGAGCAGGTAATGAAATATCACTCCTATATTGGGAAGGGACACTTTCTTTTATACACTTTTGTGCTATTGTTCGATATCTAATTATGATGACAAAAGTGATCAAAATAGGGCGGGAGATGATATTGAGTCTGAATGCATATTAAGGGTAAAAATCTATTAAGGTAATGTGAATGTGAGGTTATTTTTCATACTGTAACAGCTTCAGAGTGAAGTAAGGTTTTAATTTGGTGAGTAGTGCGATGTGCTCACTGTTTCAAGTCATAGAAAAATGCTAACAGCAGGCCGTGTTCACAGTGAGCTCTGCAGCAAACAGACATGTATTAATGTCAATTATTAATACCACCGTCAAATCTGCTGCTGACAGGAAGAGGTGCTCTTTATTTAGCAATTCCTTTTACCTGTCACGCTTTATTCTAATGCAATCAAAGATGGGGGATAGGATAAAAACATGTGTACAGTCTTATATAATACAGTTGAGATCTAGAGCTTAAAAAAATGATGCAAGCAGGCTTGAGTAATTTATATTATTATTATAAAACTCTGATTTCAGCATCTAAATCTGAATAATGTATTTACTTCTCTTTGGCAGTGAGGTGAATATTATTGCTATGGACAAAACAAGACATTCAATTACGTCATTTTTGGAAAACGACTGATATCGTTTGATAACATGTTTTTTCTCTCAGAACATCTGATGGATTGATCTCCCAGAGGTTTCTTCCATTTCCCCCATCAGCTGGGGTTCCTTTGGAAGTTTGACCTTGTCCAATGTGAGGGCCCAAGGACAGAGGGTGTCGTAATTGTATTGATAAATGTCATGTGTGGTATTGGGCTATGTAAATAAACGTAGGTTTCTGATTGAGGGATTAAAGAAGGCCTGTTCCAGGAGTGAGGTCATGTCATAATCTTTATAATATTTCAATGTATTCAATGAGCACAACATTCAGTTGTATCCCTGCAGCTCAAGCTCACTTCAGCCTTCATCAAGGTCGCAAGATCAAAACTATCAAAAGGTAGAACTCAGTCATTTTGATGGAAACATTTTTTTCTTCAACATTAATTTCCTTTCCTGCCCCTGTGTGAACTACACTGTGTTGTGGACAAAAGACACAACAAAAGATACATTTCTGTGAAGAGCTCAACCATTTTATTTTCCATTACAATGTTGCAAGAATAGTGTCCTTATTTTTCTGGGGTTTACGAGTTTCTTTCTCCTTTGTAAATCTTGAGGATATAATAACCTCCTCTGTTGGACAAACTCACCCTACATGACACCGTTTCAAAGGAAATGCTTTCAGGATCAAATACTCCAAGACAAGCCATTTGAGCTACATCTTGTTTAAATGACCACTTACACGTGCAGCGCTACATGGGAAGAAGTATTGTCGAATTGCAGCATTTCTTTCCCTTGCAGTGCTACTAAAAGACTTATCATAATACAGGATTCCTGTGAATTAAATCCAAAAACTGCTCTCTCAATCTGATGGGAAACTAGTTTTGTTGACTCAACATGCAGTGCAAGAGAGCTGAAATTCGAACTAACTGCAAAATGCAACCATGCTGGATGTTTTCTGACTGTCTCTATGCACAACATGTCCGGGTAACAGACACAGATGTAATAAATGGATCCCCGTGTAGTGGTACAGCCTGCAGCAGGGAATACAGGAAATGGACTTGTATCTGTTCATGCTGTATTTGAGAACAAAAGGTTGCTCTGATTCACCTCGTTGCACGAGTCGATAAAAAGGAGGATAAACCGGCTGCAGGACGTTCACACGAGCTGCACTTAATAAAGAGCAACACTGGAGCTGTGTTCAGAGAAGCATCTGCATGCAAGTACTTCCCCTCGCTTCACAGTACAGTATTCTCCTCACAGTGGACTTCCAAAGTAAAGATAAGTCATTCCCTGTCCTGTAAATATATTGTGCATCTGCAATGCACCACACTGTGTCCTGCACCAGAAGAAGAGAGTGAGCATTACACCATCTAGAAGAGGGTTTTTGCTAAATCTCTTATAAACATCAAATGAATATATCCCCCTTGAAATGACCATTTGCATATGGATTTCTCACCCAGTGTTGCATTTGTGAAGAATTTTTTTTTCTAACAAGGCTTGAAGATGAATAAAGGATACACATTTTAGAAAAATCTTCATACATTGAGATACACGTGGGCTGTGTTTAGTGTCATGTTGCAGGTAAGTCAATAGTCGTATGTTTGGTAAGTAGTACATTGGTTTGAAGACTTGGATTATTCTGCTGTTTAAAATAATAAAAGTATGTTTTCATCCAGTTTTGCTGTGGTTAAATGCAGTTTACATTGTCTTAGATTCTTCAAGATTATTCTCTGTTTCCGGATTATTTAAACAGCCTGAAGACGTGAACAAAATAAGATTTCTTTTTTAATTATTGAGGGGTGAGAAATTGATATACAACTGACAAATATTGGGGGGGGGGGGGAGTACTAAGAGTTAGAGAAAGAGTTTCAGAAGATCCGTTTTGAACAGCTTCTCTCCGTTCATGCAGGTGACTGTACTCTGTGGGTAAACCACTAAAGCAAGAGGTCGCAACAATCCATTGTTATCCTCCATTAGACACCTGCACAAGGCTTCTTTCTTGGCATATTTCTTATCCAGTTTTTCAGAGTGTATGTCTCTGGGTGACAGAGGATGTTTAAAAGCTTTGACCTTGGATTCATCCCTCCGAGTGCAGACGGCTCAGCCTGATCCAAATTGCTCTCTGTTCAAAGTCTGATTGGCATTTCAAAAGAAAAAGAAAACAGTCCAAGGATTGGCCGGGGTTATTCCCTGCACGGTGACACCTTCCTCGGGCTGTTATCCCAGCAGGACGCTGACTGCGGGTCAGTGTAGGAGCTCACAAACATCACGGTACTAGACATGACCGAGACAAAGAGCTGTCTGCAAACACACCGACTGCACAGCTTCATACACAACAAACACACAGCAGCCAGAATGCCATATGTCCATCAAGGCTGTGGGCTGAAGATCTCAATGAGAGGAATCCTGACTGACTACCAGTAAGGCCTTGGAAACAAAGGAGTCTCCAAAGAGGAGTAACAATGCTGCCCCATTACCCTCAGGATGTGGAGACGGAAGTTTGCCCCTCTGGAGGAAAAACTACTTAGCAATATGGCCGCTTTGGCAAACAAACATATGTACATTCCTCATTACACTATGAATAAGAATATGCAGTGATGTAACTTTGATAGTTGTCTTCTAAACCACATATTAGGTTGGGATATTCAGAACACATGTTTAATGTAGCATTCTTCTGATTAAGACATATGAGATGTGCTGATATCTTCCAGGTTTTAACAGCATGCTACCGTACGTTTTGATAAGATATCATACTTCATTGTCAGATCAAGTCTGTCATTTGTCTTGCATCACATCAGCTCCATTTGCAACAAGGACAAATATTAAGATACAATGGGAAACAAACTTCGAACCTAACATTACAATAATTAAAGAACATGTGTTCTTGTGTATAGAACATGAAGAGACTTTAAACTTGATCAAAGAGTTGGATATCAACATGTTTTTTTAAAGTTAGCCGAAGGGTTGGAAGAGGAAATCTGTGTTTGCATGATGCAACATTTACAATAAGTGTCATATTATTTTGTATTAGTAATGTCAACATTAACATGGTTACTGTGCATGCTACACACACATTACGTATTTAGAGGTAGAAGAGAGAAGAAGATCTACAGAGCAATGCAATACAACGCGTCACATTTAATTGACACGCGGATGTGCTCTGCTTTATTTGACTGATCTACAGAAGGTGACTTTGCTGCTGCCTCTACATTTGTTCGGAGTATTTTGGAAGGCCCTCCACATCTGTCCTCCTGAAGCTAAAAAGCCTTCACATTTGTCCTCCTGTGTGCAATGATTGCCTCCAACAAGGGCAGAGCAGAGAGAAGCGTTTACCTGGAGTTTAACTTTCAACAATTGTGTTCAAATCCAGAGCAAAATGAACCCTTCATCCACATCTCTCCACAGTAAAGCCGCCGGCCTGACAAAAAATATTTAGCCCTGCCACTCTCTGGATATTGGATATGTCACCCTCCATTGCCTGTACCATGGACCAATGTCAAACCCATTCTGCCTGCAGAGATTTCACTGCCATGAACAGCAGAATGGCATTTCAGAGGATGATGCTGTTCAGAGGAGGAAAAGTTAAATACATGTTGGTTCCAAGTATGCAATCTCTGAAACTGGAACAAATCAGAGTGGCATGTTGACATGCTTTAATCAAATAAATGAATGTTGTTTAACCAATATGAATCTACCATATGTTGTCATTCTTTTTCTTCTATATTCAACGTGTATACTAAGCTTTTTAAAATAAATCTTTGTATGTGAAACTGGAGAATCTTGGAAGACTTCCGACAGCTGCTGTTGGAATAAGAGTGATGACGTCTTTCTGAAGAGCAAAGTGTGAAGCAAATGCAGATGCATAATATGATATATTTAGTAAAAAAGGCTTATTATCGCAAAATAGTTTAATGCTAAATAAGATAATTGCGTAGTTTTGTTCTTTACTAAGACTGGGCACAAATTATTCCTTTAAACACTATCAGACATGCAAAGAAAATCTCCAACAGTGTGCAGCATTTGACAGTTCATTTAAATTTGAATGACAGCATTATGGAGCTATAACGAGGTGCCTTTTTTGCCATTTTCTTTTTCATCCTCTCAGCATTACAGAGCAGGAAACAAGGCTCTGGAGACCAAAAGGCTGAAAAGCAGAAGAGGGAATAAAACCGCCGGGACACTGACAAACTATTTGGCTAAACAACCATCGCCTGGTTGCTGCAGCATGATCTTGGCCAGGGGAGGAACTGTACAGGAAATGTAAGAGCCAACATCGGGTGTGACAGGCTGACCATCGAGGTAATCTATTACTGCCTCTCTCTGCGAGTCTCCGTCCACACCCTCTGGGTTTAGGGGGGTGAGAAGGATGTGAGTGATGACGGTGAAGATGAATGACTGTTAGCAGAGCTGAGCCGCAGGGAGCGCAAGGAGAATTAATACACCACCTTCAAATATCCAGGTCCAGAAGCCAAGATCAACCCATCTGCTGCAGCCAGGGTGATTCAGGTGCAGCGGTGTAAGGCCACGTTTACACGGAGACGAAACGGATTGTATCCGCTACAGTTCTCTATCGTATGGACGGTTCGTCCCCACGAGGCCGTAACAGAACCGCGGAAACGGAGCCCTCAAATGATAACGGGTCCCAAGGTGGGTAGATCTGCGGACGAAACGCTCTGGGGGGCCAAACGTCTCCGTGTGTACGTCCTATACGATCATTTCCTGATAACGATGACGCCATAGCCCCGCCTCTCCACACCTATGCTGCTCACCCCCGCGTCACTGCTGAAGTGTTTCACCATCAACAACAACAATGGCGGATCACAGGGTTGCTTTCGTGCTCCAGACGCAGTACTGACCATGCTACAGATGTTAGTGCAACATATACAGCTCCTCTACCACAACCATCAGCAACAAGTGGACATGGAGAACTACATGTTGCTAAATCCACCAGGCAACCATGGCAACCATGCTCGGGGGTCTTATTCGCTGCTTTTGGTGTATTTTGACCAACCAGGGAATGCAGCGGAAGTACAGCGCCACTTACAGGCCAAGCATATGTACTACAGCGTTTCCAGCAGGTTGAGCGGTCTCATGTGGACGGACACGTTTCTTGAGCCGATTCCGTGTGGACGGAAGACTTTTTTTTATATCGACTAAGGTTTGTTTTCGTGTAAACGTGGCCTAAGAGAGGACGGTGCGCAAAGTGACTGTAATCTCATAGTGTCGATTCCTTGTTAAAGTGGCCCTATTCTGCATTTTTGGGTTTTCCATTTCCTTAAGGGGGTGGGACATCGCTTAGCTGTTGACCTTAGCTGATCTGATATACAGCTGTTGTTTTTTTCAAACTCACTTTTGAAGTGAAGTATTGCTATTTCAAATAAGTTAAAGATCCAATTACTCTGATTTTCCTGATCTTATATACAAGTACAGGTAATTTATCAAGCATTCATCGCAGTGCAATTCATTACTTACACATTAACAACATCAGTAAAAAGAAAATGGGACAAATAATTGAGTTATGACGAGGTAACAAACATTACACATTCATATGCTGCAATCAAATCTGTATGGTTGGTTTGATAGTAAAAAAAACAATGATATTACACTAATAACGTGTGATGCTGCCTTGAGGCTACGTATATAATGAGTTAAATATGCATTTCTGCTTTGCGAAAGTTAATTGCTCATGAAGAAGAGGCCATTAGCATGCACACATGCATGCACATCAATGAAGAGAGAAGTCAAACGTGGCTGTGATCTACAACCACCCACAATGCATTGTTTCCCTGGAGCTCTTATGTGTAGTTGTATCTGTTGAGCTACAGTAAACATCATTGAGGGAATATGCTCATACGGAACAGAATAAATGCACGTTTAAATGTTCTTCATCGCAGGCTTGCAGCTGAACGGGATTATAAAATGAAAAAGGGATCAACAGTTTTAACGTTAACACGGTTAACACAGAGAATACGGCATCGGCCAATCAGCTAGCTGCTCTCTTCCTGTCCTGGCCTCAAAATGGTGGAACAAGCTCCCCATTGATATCAGGACAGCAGAAAGTCTACACATCTTTCGTTGCAGACAAAAAAAACAGCTGTTTTTAACGGCACGTTGGCCATCGCTTAGAAGATTTGGCTCCAAGTGAGGCTAATGCAGTAGCACTTAATCTGGTTATACCGGATCAAACTATTATAAAACAAATATTATTATCCAACGGTGGCCGATCGATTTGCCCAACTCGGTAAGATATTTGCAACAAACTTCAGAGAAGGCAACAGAAAATAAATAATGTTCACAACAAAAAGATAAATATTTCCACACTTCTAAATAGAAACATGAAATAGGGCAATATGACGTTTAAAGCAATGTAAAAGCCCAAGGTGTAAAAATAACAAAATAAAAACTGGCAAATTAAAGCATGGGTCTTCTGATCGCCTTTACAGAGACACATTTGGAACAAAAACCATCCCATAACATTGGATAATTGATCACCTGACTTCATATAAGCAATGCAACCTCCTTAAAGCTAACATAAAATAAGATGTTTAAAACATAACAGATTTACATTTGAACATCTTTAAATAGATACAAAATAGATCACCCGACTTAATTAAAGTCTGGGAACAACCTTCAACAATGACATTTCAGCACCTCTAAATAGATATAGCATTTTGAAATGTGGCGTCAATGTAGCATGGAGTTAAAGGAAATATATGTTTTGTTTCGCAACATTTTGTGTTGCTCTTTTACTGAATAATGTACCATTTAGGAAACTGACTTCGCTAAGAGAGATCCATTCAGAGCCACCTGCAGATCTGCTGTTATAACCGTATCTCCATTAGCTCCTCGAGTACAAACAAGTCAATTTGCGAGGGAGAGCTGTCAGGATGCTCCTCAAACAATGATCTATACATAGCTGCACTATGGGAGCACACACACAGACACACACACACACACAGACACACACGCGCTCCCCCCTTTGTTTTAACAAGCTTCATTCAGCCTGTGCATAATATCTCTGAATATTTCAGTGGAGTAAGCAGGCTGCGAGTGCCTTGACTGACAATAGAGAGAAGAGAGAGTTGCACAAAGAGGAGAGCGAGTTGAAGTGCAGAGATGCCCACCACTGTGGTTCCTGTCACTCACAGATACTCTTTTATTTATTTATTTATTTATGTCTCTCACTTCCCATTCACAAGGTCTGCAGCGCTTCATATCACTCACTGTGAGGGAATGTACCCATTGTTCCCCCCTGGAGATTTAACTCCATGAAATGTCAATTTTGAAATAAACTGTGAAAAAAAAAAGTGATTCAGAAACCAATGCAAGCACCAGGGAGGTAGACAGAGGGGGGACAGGGATGTAAAGAGAGCATCCAACATGTCCCCCGGTGTTGGAAGAGTTAAAGTGTCTGAGAATTTTGAAGCAAATCGTCTTTATCCCCCGAGCAAAAGGAAGGAAAGTGTTTAATTCCTGCACATTTCCTGCTACGGGCTAGTGGACAAAGCAGCGACCAACACATCGTAAAAAAGTGCCACAGGAAGCTTGGCCGAGGAAGGTTAATGAACCCACCTTTTCCATCATCCCAGTGGGCGTTTTTATGGGAGGAAAATTAATTACATGTGACAAATGCATTGGCGCTTGGACTGCCATTTCTGCCAGGCAGCCTGTGAACAAAAACATTTTTGCAGTGCGGTTATATTAGCCGTGGACTAATCAGTGCAGAACTCTGTCAACACACACAAAAGACACACTGACAAAACATGACAGCACATACAAAATGTAAAGTGGACAAGCGCCGACACTGAAGGCAGGCTGTTTTCAGAATAAAACATTCTACACACTGCCATTATGTCTGTACTCTCTGGGGGGGGGTGACAGACATTCCTTCCTAGCATTGTAGCTACAGGACATGTCTTTCTCTTTTACGCAGTGCAGCAAGACGCCATGAAATGCTAATGAAATAATTTGCCGTCTCCTCTCCCCATGATTAAAATGACATGTTTTAGTACCCCCCTTTAGCAGCATATTGACCCCATTCATCACGCCACTAACCGCGTATCCTTTCCCAGGATTGGTCAGTTTGATGAACTGTTCATCGGCCTGAACCAGAATTATTAAGCTAATAAAGAATATGGAGTTTTAATAATTGAGATCATGCTGGCTTATGATTGCATTCCTTGTTACGGGGGAACAGCATGCAGACATGATGTTGCATTTAAATGAAGCATTAGCAGTGTGACTTAATAAATATATAATGTTTAAAGATCAGCTGACCCAAGGAGACAGCAGTAAACTACGTGGAGTACTGCAGATAATGTGACGTGAGTAAATCTTACACAGTATATGTAAATATTTACATTTATTTAAACTTGTCTGTACCTTGCCTTACATATGCAAAAACTCTGGTACTGTAATGTGGGGTCATAACTTTAATTATATGGTGAATAGCCTATACTGTAACATCATGCACTTTATCTACCATTACCTCAACTTGCAACATTTTGTTGTACTATGTGCAACGACAGTAACGTTTAATCTAATCTACTTAAAGGTCATCTGACCTAAGGAGACATCAGTAAACTGTGAGGAGCGCTGCAGACAACATAAAGTTAACGGCCCTTTTTTCACCTTATGGCTCTGGGGCTATGAGAGTGCTCGGCCTGCTTAAAATAACAAAACACATCATTAAAACAAAGTTGTTATAATTACTCTCACTGCCTGAACAGAAGACACAGTTCCACACTGCAAGTCTAACCATAGGGTGTGAATTAATCATTTCCAATTTGAATTACGAGAGCCACACACTTGGCAATAGCTAGATAGCGAAAAAGAGCTACCTAGATAGCTAACAAGAGCTACCTACACTGAACAAAAATATAAACGCAACACTTTTGTTTTTGCTCCCA
>CALSBZ010043254.1:1512817-1526951 GCA_943591055.1 Gobionotothen gibberifrons | reverse complement strand
TGGGAGCAAAAACAAAAGTGTTGCGTTTATATTTTTGTTCAGTGTAGCTTTGTACAGTAGCTCCTCATTGCAGGGGCCATTCACACGACAATACACGACAGAGTTATTAAAAAAAAGTATTTTTGGCCATTGTAATATGTCATCCTGCCAGTCACTAACAGAGGATGGATGCGGTAAAACCATCCAATCACATTAATCCGCACATGGTATTCCGACATTTGTATAACCTTTGGAGAAAGAGAGCCATGAACGACAGGTAGAATAAGAAGGTGAGGAATAGAATGTGCACCTCAAGTCAAAATAAAGCAGAGAAGGTAATTCAACAATGCTTTAGACACTTCAGTCACTGCAGGCGCTGAAATATAGCCACAGCAAGACAATTAAAAAGCCATCCATTTCATCTAACCTCCGCATTTTGTGAAAGAATGACAAATTAGAATCCAATGAAGTTTTACTTATTATAGCCCGACGCCTGTCTTTTAATGCCTGAGCGGCGACACCCTGAACTCACGGACAAATTAGCCAGAAACCCACAGCAATGAATTATTCATCAAGTGATGCTGGATGAGGAGTGGCCTTCAGAGGAAACTTCCCAAAGAAGAAGGGGAAAACTTTGAAACTGACTCAAAGAATCAACGCTTTTTTTATGTTAACAATGAAACAGCCCTTCTGACATGAAAACCCACCATGTGCAATTATGTGACCTATACATTTACAAACATCTATGCAAATTCATCTTTTGGGTTTCTTTTTAAAATGTGTTTTATGATGTATTTATCTTTCATTTAGTCTATTATGCCCTCAGTTTTATTTCAATATATGAACGTGGATGGCATGTGCCTTTTTCTGATGTTGTTGTTGAAACTGTTGTTCAATAATGTTAATTTAAGAAAATCCTCCCCTGATATTTCGTTTTTGTGTGATTTTTCCTAAATGCAGACATTTGTTACGGAAAGCTTGAATTGAAACCCGTTCTATTTAGTCAAAGAAAATATAAAATTAGTGTTGCTTCGAAAACTTTCCGACAGTATCATGGGAAGTAGCTGCATTTTCAAAAGCTTGTGGCAATAAGGCTGTTTTAAAACAAACTGCAATATGTGATCTGCTCCAAAAATCAAGGTGCTGACTTTAAGAAGCGTTAAATAAAAAATAATAACAACTTTCCCAACTCTAGAAGGCACCCATCTGCCAGCAGAGATGTAAAGGACTACATTAGCCTATAATTGCATTGCCAGTGCATCAAACAATCAAAAAAAGCACTCAAATGTACAATTTAATCAATCCATTTACCCAGAGGTGCCCGTTGGGAGGCGCATTAATTGACAGTATTTGTGCAGGAATACGACATTAGCAGTGGCACGGATTGCCTTTAAAGCTCTCTGCATAATGATGGGAACACAGACACAGATGCTGTGGGTGATATGATGGCATCAGAAGGCTCACTTAATTTAATGCAGGCACATCATTTGTCCTATGGGAGCTTTACCCTAATACGGGAGCTTATTGCAGATTTAGTTAGATACTAATTTCAGTCATCGCTCACATAAAACACGCTGCCAAACTGCGACTTGCATAAACTGGAGAGGACATTTATGAATGTTTGGAGTTGTATATCCAATGTGTTGCGTAAAAGGACAGAGGACACGACCTGCCTGACGGGAAGATAAAGACTATTTGATGTGCTTATTGTGTGTGTAAACTAAGATAGTGTATTTCCTATCAAAGCTACACATTGGAGCTGTGTTTTCCTGACATGTGATAATACCTGCAGAAATAGGGGTCTCCTTTCTATCCTGCAGGTCATTTGTTGCCTTAAATGGCTCCAAAGACAAGGCCATTTGGTGCACTCGTGTATGATGTACAGTACTCCAGATGCTGTATAGTATGAGGCTTGCAGACTTGTCTTGCTTAGCCTCTCCACCCTCCACTGTCTGAGGCATCAGAGAGCAATGGATTGAAATAAGTCTTGGTAAGCTCCGGGGTCATTTCTTTAAGTTAAGGTGGGTTTAGACTGAGACTCATATCTCAAGAGACAGTGTAAGGTCACTGCAGGGATATGGGGAGGGGATCATGGATCACGTGAAGAACATTGACTGATTGACAACACAACTCTACGACCCGCAGCTTCCAACAGGACTACATTTAATAGAAACGGGATGTACTGCAGTGAAGAATAATCTAGCAATGCACTCAGTCTGACACATATTGAATCTTGATGTGTACATGATTTTCATCTTGGGACTCCAGTAAGACATGTACTCTAAAGCAAGGAAACAATCAGACATCTGTCAAATGCAGACAAGATAGGATTCAAGCACTTTGGGCTTAACAAAAAACCGGCAGAAACCTCACAGACACTATGTCCCAATACAGTCTATGCTGAAAAACAGCAACCTCAAAAGAGAGTTCAAGTTCAAATCTTCCAGATATATTGCAGATATGATTGTGATTAGCTTGTTAGCATTGTCTACTAACTCAAGAGAAGTTGCACAATGTGAACACAGCAGGTAACACCATGTGCACCTTATAAGAGATGCAGCGTCTATAGAAGACTTTCAGAAATAGAAATGAGTGTAAGTCAGTGCCAGACACACACACTCTGTAGATATACAAATATTCTATTATGTCACAGTGACGTGCAAATAGCTCAGGTATAGACTAAACGCAGAAATGCACCAAACAGCCGTATTGATTCAAGCGGAAACATCTCTAAAAAAAGCTTTCAGTCTGGAAGACATGAGTCATTGGATGTTCCTATACACTACATGTTTTCATGACACCGTGAACACAAGCTTTTATCTAAAGAAGTACATTAAAACACTGCAGAACATTCCAGTTGGATGACTTATATTTACATGCAGTAAACCTGCAGAAACCATGCTCATATCACTTCTTCCTAATGCCTTGTATGTTGGCCTCTCCTTTGTCTCTGCAGTGCCTTCACTCCACAACTCCATCATGTGTTATTCAACTTATCTTTGTATATGTTATTGTATACAAACAGCTGCAGCTCCCATCAATAAATAACCTTCTTCCTAGTTGCAAACATGTATAACCTTCCCTCCAAATACAGTATTTCATTAGGAACAACTGCCATTAAGTCGGACATTTGCACAAGCATAAAAATACTCCACATTACAAGCCGACCTCTCCCCCTTCCTCCATCTGGGTGACAGTTCAATTTCCTGTGCAAAGCTTTAATTTGGAGCATCCTCACTCCACTGTATCTGCAGTTTAGATCTCACAAGGTCGTCCAGAAGAAAGGGCCCGCGCTGCAGATACACATCTGCAACGTGACTTCTTATTTTACCCTTGTGCACACGGGAGCAGGACACAGCGTATTTGCAAGGGGCTCACTGTTATCTGGGATCACTTAAAACAGCCAGTGGGCATTTAGTTTGGACAGCAGCTGGACAGAGAGAGTGATTACACGAAAAAGATCTAATAACTAACGTCAGGAAGGGCTTTCTGAAACACTCTGCGTCTAATTCACCTTGTGCTTCAACGGCTCTAGGGCGCTTCCACATTGCTTTCAAAATGTTTTAAGCTTTTACATGAACTGTGATTGGGTTATTTGTTTTTGTCATATGTCATAAATAATGCCAGTCACTAACAGAGGACGGATGAAGAATGATAACGTGCACTGTTGAGGAACCTGCGACCAGGAAGTTTTTCATACATTACATAATTACACCGTAGCTTTGTATATGTTATGACAATAAACATTTGAATCTTGAAATATTGAATGCTGTAAAACCTTCCTATCACCACGGTGTAAATAAAAGTCATTGTTTACAATTCTGCTAGTGCTATATCGGAGGTACACAATAACCAGTCACATGAAGAAGCAGAAAAAACACACACACACACACACACACACACACACACACACACACACACACACACACACACACACACACACAGAAAGTGAACTAGTGTTCTATTGATTGAGGAATGGGCTTAAAGTAATTGCTTAAGGTCAATGCAACCAGATAAACTGTTTTCTTGCTTCATTAAAGGAGACCACAACTTCTCCCTCACTCATTTAATTGGAGCTATTGACTCCCGCTCTCGTGACATTTTGAAACCAAAAGAATAAGCCCCACAGATTTTAGATAAACTGATTGTGTTTGCTGCCCTTTGTCCGCTTTACGTCTATAAAACCATTTATTTTGAGCGAGGATGGATGGATATGACTCGGGGCTGTTTGATAGGTCTGAACTAAACTACCATTTCATTCAGATGTACTAATGAAAAACAATGAGCTATTGTTTTTAGTCAAAATCACATTACAGTTACAGAGCCATGCAGTTAAGAAATAAAAGAGTTTTAAGAATAAAAACAGGCACTAAACTCAAGTTATTAGTTTATGGTTGATTTTCGCGTGTTACAGCAAAGAAGGGAAATCGATGTGTGCCCTGAAGGTATGAGAAACACGTTCAATAATGTTCACCGGGGGAAATACTTGGCAACGATACAAAAGCAGAAGGATAGTTTGTAGTGAAATAAGGTAATACATACCAGGAAGTTCTTCATGTTGACTGAAGGCCTGAAAAAATGAAAATAACAAGGGTAAGAGTGAGAATAAATAAATAAAATGAATTTATATGGACAGCATTTGTGTGACACCTCATACTTGTGTTCCTATTGTGTCCAAAAGGCTGAAGAAATGCTTCAATGGATGCCATCATTGATACAGAGATCACATTGTAAGACCTTTTTAAGGGGATTATTTGTAAGGCTAAAATTGTATAGACATGGAAAATAAAGGCTCATGTGACAAAAAAACATCTTTAAAAAAACATCTCTGCACTGGGATTTTTGCACCCAAATCTTTTTACCTGCATGTCAAAGAAATGCCACCTACACCCAAACTGCGCGAAACAAGGGACTACAAAATGTACTTTTTATTCTTCTTGTATTTAACTGATTTAATGAGCCATTCACACTCATGCTCCTGGATCAGGCCCCTTCCGCCTGAAATGTACAACATTTGACTCAGAGAGCCATCGATTGAAATTAAGCCAATTAAGATTGTACAAGGAGAGCCGGGCAATTAGTGATGTGAGCGCTTTTGTTCAGTGGCTGAAATCAAACTGCTTAATCATTGTACAAATCCTCACACTCTCAGAGACAGTGCTCTAATTTACAGCTGCAGATGTACACTAAAACATCTCCTCCTATGGCAGCTGCTTTGCACTGAGGAATACAATGTAAATGAGGTCAATGCAATCATTGACCTGCATATTACAAGTAATAATCCTACATGGATTCACAGACTGTTGACAGCAGGTTTCTTTTAAATCAACTTGAGCCTGTCATTTCTCTTTTTCTCCATCTAAAACCAGACTCTGCTCAGCAAGTGATTAGAAAACATGGCTCCTAACATCTTCACCGTTTATTTCTAACTGTGCAAAGCTAGCATCCTCGCTCTAACACCGTGTTGGTATTATCATCCAGCCACATCCGGCCCCTGTGATGAAGGCAGATGTGTACACATCAGAGCAGCATCGCTTCAGGAGACTCATTAAAAAGCCAGCATAGTCCAATCAACAGTATCCACAGAGAACAGATTCTTTTTATTTTAGCAGCGGCAGCCATGGGGGGTTACTTTGGGCTCTAAATGTCTCCATGCCTGTTGGATCCATGTTAGGTGGCCGACAGGTGTAAACGTGCTCCAACGCTCTGAAACACTTCCATCAGGAGAAACGGTACGATATTTATCGCGATATTGAAAAATAAAGGAAAATAAATGTGAATTTCTTTTTTTTACTTGAATTTCTTTTTTTTATTAAATTATAAATCTGATTTGTACAGCATTTTAGTAGGATAGTAGTATTTTAAAGTGTCAACAATATACCAATCAGACCCTGCAATAGAATAAATCAAGTTTCACTTTAGTTTTTCAAGTAACTCAACTCTAACTCACTAACTCACTCACTCAGCATCATCAAGGTTATCTTTTAGGAATATGAGCATGTCCACATTTCCAGGTAGCAGCTGGGATGTTTGGGCGTTTACAATATCCCCTGCTGTGGAAAAAGCTCTCTTGCTTGGTACTGATGTTGCTGGGACAGAGAGATATGCTTTGGCCATGGGTGACAGCAGTGGGTCAAACTGTGCATTGTCTCTCCACCACTTCAAAAACAATACAGTTGTTGCCAAGAAGGTGAGGCTTATTAACTAGGGATGCCAGCGATTATTCGAATAATCGTTACAGTCTCCATAATCGAATTTTTTTTTTTTAATTCGATTTTATTTATATATTTTTTTATTATTATTTATGTTTTTCTTTTTTTTCCTGGCTTAGTTTCAACCAAAATATAGACTAATGCTAATAATAGTAATAGTATTAATAATTGTAAATGGCCATTGGTGACACCACCAGTTTGTTTTACTGTAAACTTGGAGGAAGCCAGCAGCACAGGCTGCGCAGAGCGCAGAGTGCAGACTGCTGCAGCCTGCTACACACTGACCCCGCCCCCCTCTCCGTCACACGTGCGATTGATTTATTGGCGATATACAGAACAGTGAGAACTAGGGATGCTCCGGTCGGCGATGGCGGCGGCAGCGAATAATCGATTAATATTCGCCAGGGCTGTCCGATTTTCGATTTTGATCATGGTCAGTTTCTGGCATCCCTATTATTAACAGGGCGAGATATAAATATACTGTTGGTACTTGTCTATGTCTCTAGGTATGTACATGTAGCCCTGTAAATACGATGTCCTTTTGTGTTATCTGTTGTTGTATGTTCATGTTATAACCTACTTGTTGCCATGTTGGACAGGTCCCCCTTGAAAAAGAGATCGATGATCTCAATGGGACCATCTGGTTAAATAAAGGTTTAAAAAATTGTTTTTATTAAATAAAATAAAATGTTTTACCGCGATATCGCGATATTCGATAAGTCGTTACATCCCTACTAGAAAGTGACTAACACAGCTGGGAACAGAGCACTGTATTGCCGTTGTGGATTGTGAAATGTAGTGTTGTTGGCTATTTACCTAAAATGTATGCTGAGTTTAATCTGATTATTATAAATGCTTTTTAAAATGCAGCGCATGTGTTGTCGAGTTGGTGAAGATGTTTCTTAATTTGAATGCGTTTTTGCACATTTGTGTTTATTTGAATGGTTTCTAAAGCTGCAGCATATTCCTCCAAATGGAAATGTTTCGGACTGTTTGCACCTTAAGGCCACTATACGTTTCACTACACAAAGCCTTATCTGGGAGCTCAATAGCATATTTTGAAGGAACACTGATTATAATCGAGCAAGGTCAAGAGATGAATGGATCAGCGGTCTCATTAGAGCCTCACCGGGGAAGACACGGTGAGGAATATCTGCAGTTTGGACCTGTGGAGGAGGAAGATGTGTGGAGGTTTTAAGATGCTGGAGGTGCAGCAGCACACCTTCCTGCAGTGACACTATCGCCACCGTCAATCTACAATATGCTGATTCTATCATAATAAAGAAAATTGGGTCGATCCCCGAGGAGAGGGACCCTAATAGAAAATAATTCTGCCCTTGAACACTCGGGCCCCGCTTTGATTAGATGATGCTATCTTTGTTTAGACTCGAGCATTGGGGGCAAGGCCGTGTGTTCATATATTTAATTAAAATACCACAAAGGCCACTTATCTCATCAAAGTGTTCACCCTGGCTTCTTCCTCTTAATTCAAAAGATTATCTGTGCTGATTGTCCGGAGAGGTGGATGGATGCATGTCTGCTGTCCACCTGCCTGCAGGACAGACACCATCACCATCTGGACCAGACACACACCTGCTCCACCTGCATCACATCGTTTCATCATGCATCTAAAAGGTGTGCGAGGGCTTAATGACAGTCATCATGCGTGTCACAACTTTGCAAACACGACATTTGTATCACTGACCCTCGATAATGACTTCTGTGTGCCCTTTTAACAAGTAACTGCTGATAGACTTTCAACACAACATACAATCTGGTGGGCCAAAACATGGTACGATATTTGTTATTTCTAACTGTGGCTGGAAGTTCTTTATTTTTGGATTAATATGCCTAAAATGTTACTTATTCAATAAATAAAGCGATTGATTAATCAATACATCTATTCTCAATATGTACTAAACCTATGTCCAATGTGTTATTTGCAAGTAAGTATATACATTTAAGTTATTATTATTATTATTAAGTGGAAAATATTTGTTTTAATTAAGGCTGCATTGGAAAAAATGACTATTTGAACGTTTTTAACTGATGTTGCAATTGCAATATAATTCACAATATTGGAGGTATTGATAATTATTGTAACAATAATTTAAATATAATAAAAAAATATAAGCCTTTAACAAATGTTCTGCTTCCAGCTATTTTAATATTGCACTGGGGCGTATTGGTACTTCAATTTTGCAACACTAGTTTTAATATAAACAGTTGGAATGTTTGCGGGTGCTTGATATAAGGTCTGGGAAATAAAGGTAATTCTCAACTCAAAAGATGCAATGCAATCACAGTATATTATGGAAATTAAAATGCACTTTTTAGAGGTTACTGATGTGCAGAATGTAAACTATCTTCACAGCCTCACACAGATGAAAGTATGCGCTGTACTACATGCTGCTGCAGTACTCTGTGCTCATGTACACAGCCGCTCTCCATCCTGTGACCTGCAGTAGCACTCCCTCCCTGGACACCCATTACCACTTCCCGGGTAGCACGCTCTCCTCCTGTGGCCTGTGCTCCGAACATTATCCTCCAAATTAACTCACACAGGATCCTCGTGAATGTCACGTAACCTGTTTGCCTGAGGCACCAGGGGCCTTCCCCCCCAGCTGACGGAGTGTGTGATACTGTCAGCATTAAAGGGGTGCGTGGAGGAGTCATAAAACCAGGCTGACGGGACATGATGGAGGGTGTTCAGGGGAGGCTGGGAGCGGCTTTAAGATACAGAGCAATGCATGAGGGGCTTGCAAGACAATGTGAGAGACCTTTATGGAAACACACAAGACAGCAAAACAAACGCTCCTTCATGAAACTGACTTTGGAGTGACAAAACAACCTCTGCTGACTGATCAAACCTGGTATTGGCAGTGTTTATCCACAGCTGGTCAAATGTTAAGAATGATCTCCAGACAATTAAACAGCACAAGTATTTAATATCTTTTACCATCTGCTCTATTAAGTCACTAAAATCTAGCTTATTTAGAATTCCTTTTATGTGATTTTTTTTTATTTATGATTGATTCTTTTCTATTTGTTTTGTCTTGTGTCGAGTTCCTTTTCTTTGTGTTTTTTTAACTATATTTAGTTTTAAGTGAATAAATAAATGTTATTCATATTCTTCAATAATTTAACTTATTTACTTTAAATATTTCAAGTAATAATAATAATAATAATAAATGGAATTTATAAAGCGCCTTTCAAGGGACCCAAGGTCGCTGTACATGGTGGACAGACAGGACAAAACAGACCGTGAGGAGCGAACAAACAAGAAAACAAATAAAATAAAACAAATAAAAATAAAAGAAAGGAAGCCAGGGGACCAGGAAAGGACTAGGGTCCGAAGGCCAGGGTGAACAGGTGCGTTTTTAGTGAAGATTTGAAGATGTCCAGTGAGGCAGCGTTCCGGATCTCAGGAGGAAGTGCATTCCAGAGGGTGGGGGCCGCAACACTGAACGCCCTGTCACCCACAGTACGAAGGCGAGAGCGGGGGATGAAGAGCAGGCCCGTGTCTGAGGACCGCAGACTCCGAGAGGGGGTGTAAGGATGTAGGAGGTCTGTTAAGTACTGGGGGGCGAGGGTATGGAGGGACTTATATGTGAGGAGGAGTGTTTTGTAGTGAATCCGGGACTTAACCGGCAGCCAGTGGAGGTGGATGAGGGTGGGGGTGATATGTTGCCATGGCTTAGTGCGGGTGAGAAGCCTGGCGGCAGAGTTCTGGACATATTGGAGCCTGGCCAGGGATTTGCTGGGAACCCCGGACAGGATTCCATTGCAATAGTCCAGACGGGATGAGATGAAGGCGTGTATGAGTGTTTCTGCCACAGAGTCGGAGAGTGAGGGGCGGAGTCTGGCAATGTTTTTGAGATGGTAGAAGGCAGATTTGGTGATGGATTTGATATGAGCCTGGAAAGAGAGGGTGGAGTCCAGGATGACTCCCAGGTTGCGGACTTCAGTGGACAGGGAGATGGAGCAGCCGTCAATGGTGAGAAGCAGGTCACCAACCTTCTGGAGCTGCGCCTTGGGAGCCACAATGATGAGCTCAGTTTTGTTGCTGTTAATTTTTAGCAGGTTTGATGACATCCAGTTTTTGATGTCCTGGAGGCAATTGACAATGGAAAGTGGTGGGAGCTGTGTGGACGGTTTGGTGCAGAAATAGAGCTGTGTGTCATCAGCATATGAGTGAAAGCTGAGGCCGTGTTGGCGGATGATTTGACCAAGTGGGAGCATGTAGATGGTGAATAGGAGGGGTCCAAGCACAGAGCCTTGAGGTACACCTTGGTTAACTGGGGCCGGAGGGGAGCTGCAGTCACTGATGTTAACAAACTGAGTCCTGTTGGAGAGGTAGGATTCACACCAGGCAAGAGCTGTGTGACTGAGGCCAAGGTAGGCTGACAGGCGGCTGAGGAGGATGGTATGGGATATTGTGTCAAAGGCAGCGGAGAGGTCCAGGAGGATGAGAATACTGATGAGGCCAGAGTCAGATGCGATGAGGAGGTCGTTAGTGATTTTAACAAAATATCATGATATATAGTACAGTATTTAAATTCACATTGTTATTCTATCTTATAAGTACATCATTATTGTTATTTCTGTACCATTTTTCTTCTTAAAATCTGAAGAAATATTAAAATGGGTCAAAACAATTGGCTTTTTTTCTTCTACCATAAAAATACTTTTTTTTCAACATTTCATTATATTTTAGGAAAACAAATATTATAAGAATGTGCACACATGCAAAGAAAAATAAATCATCTGGAAGATATTTAATAAAGACACTGTTCAAATTAAGTATTTGACTATTCAAACGTTTTCTAATGTAAAGTTATGCAGTTTCAAGACTTTACACCAATCAGAACTAATGTGATATTTTCCTTATCGTGCTAAATATGGTCTTTAGGGGTAAATGTGTCATATTAAGATAATATTCAGCTGGGGAACATAGATAAGCGTATTTATCCTGCTCTTGTTGGAGTTAAGGATGTTTACTCATTTAATATTTGTACCATATTTAACCTTGAATGAGGCGGTGTTGAGGATGTGCTGCTCACCTGTCAGCAGGTGTGTTCACTGAGAGGCAGCTTATTCTTCTTCATTGTTCTTCTTCTTCTTCTTCATGGCTCTTCAGTCCTGAACACAGTGACTGAGCTAAGCTAACACTTGACTTGTCCTCGCGATGTTAGCTTGTGTTTGCAGCAAGACATCTTTCCCAGTCACAGTTTAACCTGTCTCTATTTGTTTATCCTCTAACTATTCTATCTGCGTCACGTTAAAACGCTTCACATCCGGTTTTTCCTACGCAGTAAACACATTTTTTTAATCTATTATTACTTTGTGCTAACCCTGTTTAAAACTGTCGCAGATAAACTCGAAATTGCTTAACAGTTCGCAACGTGACAACTTGAAGCAACAATTAGGCTGCAAACAACCCACAATGCAACCTTTGTGCACACGGGCCTAATGTGACAGGTTCAGGACCATAGTTCAGGACAGGTTAGGTAAATGTTGTATTCTTAAATAAATCCTATCAGCCCCAGTTTTGTATGTCCACCTATTACACATATTTGACTTTATTATTATTTTTGTATCAATTATTTTAAAACAGTTTATTTGACTCATTAGGCATTAAGCTCCTTTGCACAATGTTTTATACAGTTTTAAATTGTTTTAAAAAAAAGAAATGTCTGTCATTGTAGCGATGCTTTCATAGTCCTAATACTTGATTTTAGAGTAGATATGTATGCCACCATACAGAGCACACATTAGGTCTTTTACATGTATTGTTTAACAACAGCAGAACTATATCTACCTACTTTTTAATGCACTTCATCATAAACATTCATAGTTGTGCAGACACACCTTTTGACTGTGTGTCCAAAGTGTTGTTTTTTTAAGCGTGTTTGTGAAACATCAGACTACTTGATTTGTTCATAATAATGTAAGTGTCACATATTTCTGTGACCTCCCTGTTTATCAGGAGCATTAAGTTGCAGTAGTGACTGACTTTAATATCTCAAGTTTAACCTGCAGTCTGAGCCCCAAAGTGACAAGCACTGTCAAAATCCCCTCCATCTTAAATCAATGTTATCTCAGCTAAAAAAAAATCCAGGGAGGTATTTTCCTTTATGGGCTGTAGCTGTCAGGTTGTCCCCATACACATAACTGTCTGCAGATGACATCGATTCACCTCTCGTTTGGCATTCTGCTCGACGTTTGGATATTGATTTTTCACCGGAACGAGGTATGGAAAAGTTTTTCTGTATCACGATTGAGCTGCTCACACACAGCTGATCACATGATGTCATACTCACACACACATGCATGCAGACTCATGCCCTCACACACTGCACACGTGAACAGACATATTCACAGCTGCTCACACACTGAAACACATAAGATTCGGCATCACACCTCCTCCTGCAGAATGCTCCACTACTTTTCTCCTTAACTCCACAGGTGTGTACATGTTTTTGAATGCAGAGTCATAACACAAAGCAGGAACACATTGCATTTTTCTAATAAATCATGTTTCAGAGACAAATTCAGCATTGGTTTTACAAGTACAACACTTTTTTTTTACAAGTACAACACTTTTTTTTACAAGTATGCTACAAAACTTTTTCTTCTCACGTCACGTTACTGCCAAAAGTCACGTAGTAATATTATGCCGTGGCTGTGTTTAGGATTTTTCTCACAAATGTACACATACACACATGCTCCACGGCAGCAGGAGGCGCTAATGAGTCCATTTGAACGGTGGGAGGTTGAGCAGAGCATGGAACAGCCACTGCCAGTCTGATGACAGCGGTGTTTCTAGCGATCCGATACCAGACTAACAATATGTTAAATATCTCTGCCTTAGAGAAATGAACCTATGCTTTAAAGGGAAAGTCCGATACCTTTAATAAAATATGGGGGAAATTCTTACAGTTTTAGAAAGGAACTAGATATTACTTTGGCGCTGCGCCCCGCCAACGGAGCCCCGCGAAATTCAAGGTGTTTAAAAAAAATAAAATGTATTTTTTATTTTTTAATTATTAATTTTTTATTTATTCGTCTCAAGTTCAACTATTATATTATATATATTATTTATATTATTGAAGTAGTGCCGCTCACACTGTTTGGACTTAATATGACCTTAACTAATTGATGTGTTGGCAGAGGTTGATTCCAAGGAGCTCCATATGTGCGCATGGCAGTACGTATTTGCAAATAGAAAAAGAAAGAAGAGCCAGGCACATTATACGTGTCTTTCAATTCTTGGAAGGACATCAAGCCGTTGTCGTTGGTTATGTCAGAAAGATAATGTATTCCTCGAGTTTGCCATTGTGGGAATTGGATTGCTTTTTTTCCAATACGTAGTTACAGGTTATGAAAAATGTGTATGTTACTATGCCAATCTACAGACCAATTGCACAATTTCTCTACATGTTTCCACACTTTCACGGCTTGCCCAATAATTGGTCCAAATGTTTGCATACAGTCATATGGCGACATGGCAGAAAATAAGACATCACCAAGTTTAAGGGGATAGACTATACTTCTTTCAATTTTAATCCAAGGTACATTGGTGCTTTCATCAATCCAGTTTTTCAAGGCTCGAAGCGTGAAGGGATAATAATAGTGCTCGAGATTGGGAACATTAAGGCCTCCACTGTGTTTGTCATATTGTAGAACTTTGTATCTGATTCTTGGGTATTGGTTTTTCCAAATATATTTTGAAATCCTATTCTGAAGTTTGCCCCAAAAACCGTCTGGTGGAGATAAACATACTAGCTAAGAAATTGACTCTTGGTAGAAAATTCATCTTTATGATTGAAATTCGTCCTGCTAAAGAAATTGTTATATTAATCCACTTTTTTAGGTCATCTTTAATTGTTGTATACATTCTTTTGTAGTTCTTTGCTACTATTGTGTCTAATGAGGCATAT
>CALSBZ010043254.1:1490033-1502817 GCA_943591055.1 Gobionotothen gibberifrons | reverse complement strand
ACATCCCCTGAAGAAAAGCCCAGAGCAGAACAAACCTGCGGATCTTTGAGACAAAGTTTGTTCAATGCTAACACACAACATCTAGAGCAGTGTTTTTCTTTATATCAAAGCCCTGTGAAAACCCTCAAGGGGTGAACGCTGGCATTTCAGCTCAGTGAAGTCCATTACTTTTAACTCTGCAATCATAACGTTTCCCTCACAGGTTCTGCAGGACTAGACATAAAAAAAAACCCACTGCCCCAGCACAATGTTAGAGAATGAAAAGAAGCTAGCACACCTTGTGTGTTGTACATGCCCAGAGGGTTGTTATAGACTGCCGATTCCCCAAGCAATGTGTTATAGGGATTGTTAGTGCCATGAGGACGGAGGAGTGCATTAGGTATAAGATGGTTAGCCATAGCCCCTGCAGCAGCCAGAGACAGAGAGAGGTGCAGAGGGACAGAGAACATACATATCAGCTGAGCAATGAACCGCCATTAACATCCAAAATGATCACATGATCATTAATGCTACATGAGAGAGGCTAATAGGACACGTGGAAACAGTGGTAATCATATCGTTAATGCCTGCCATTAGTTGGAAGCCTGTTTTGCTGCTCACATAAAAGGCAGGACATTCTAACATAAATTACATAAAAGCATCGACATGGCCAACAGGACACATGTAGGTTTATATCTCTACTCTCAAACAGGACAATCAGCACCAGGACACTGTTGGCTCTTTGACACTAAAGTAATACACAAATAATTCTCCCTGAGCACATGATGCAATGTCACAATGTCACTGAAGCTTCATCTATACATCACATATTACATTTCAGATAATCTTACATATACAGTTGATGTCCAAGTGCAAATATATTGTTTGAAATATAAAGGTATGTCTGTACGCTGCTACAACATTAGCTTGATATGCTATTTAACATGATAACATACCCTGTAGCCACCTCAAAATGATAGGCCCATTCTCCTGTACTTTTAACTGGAATCAATAACCCACTGTTAAAATAATAGTGTTTCTAAATCTTCCTTCAATATCGCTGTGAGCTGCATGTGAGACCAGAAAGCTTGATAGTGCACAATTTGCTCTGTTGGTTTCGATCTCATGAACATAAGTGGGACATATTTATTTTCCTCCACAGAGCAGAGTTCATGTTAAGATTGTGTTTCCTCAGAAATAACCCCCGTATGAAGTGTTGCTGCAGCCTGGCCTCATTCTCTATTAATGCCAAGCCTGCGCGCGATGACTCATCAGTTTCCTGCGCACAGAAAACCGCCTTCCCAGCCGGAGCCTGGGATGAGCAACAGATTTAATCTGCAACATGAACGCCGCGCACATTCCCTGGTGTTTGTTTTCTCCTCTGCTGTTGACAAAAATAATTTATTTTCAAGGGTTTGAGAATACATTAAGCTGAATATCAAGTATGGTGAAAATATTTGCGGCTTCGCATTCGTTTTTCTGTTTACAAGATCTACTTTCCCTCCCGTCAATATGTTGTGATGCCTTTATTATTACAGCTGCACATGCAAGAAGCTACATGCATGTGCTTCCTTAGCAGAGCGGGAAAACTTCTATTATCAATGAAATCTTATTTTATTTCAGGAAGATGTTATATTTTGAACCTCTGTTTTCTCCCTGTTCATTCCGGCTCATCTTTCAGGATTAAATGAATGTTATGTTTAACTTTAGTATAAATCAGGCGTAGTATTATTTGCCTGTGAATCAGAATGTTTTTCAGATTTTAAAAACACTAATTTGTAGTCGCTTCTTGTCCTAATTACCGTCTGTTTCGCACACAGCGGCTCCTCTTAAATTCCGCCAGTGACAGATCTAACACTTATTGTTCTGATAAATTGGACCATTTGCAAAAACAGCAATGAGTGTTTTGCTGCGATAATCCCCAATGCTGGGAGGAATTGAACATGTAACGCTATCAGGATGATTAGATGAGTCCGCTCTCGAGAGAAACGCGACCAATCAGAGGACAAATCAGCGGAATCCATTCCCTCTTTAACGGGAGCAGCCACGGATAAGTGCTACTTTATCTGCATCTTATGATATTTAACCATTTCTAGCTCCACCTCAATTTATTGAAGCTTTTTTGCACTTTTTTCTCCAGCCTCTGTAGCTGGATGGAGGCTGTGTCTGGAGACGGTGCTAAGCTGAGTGCCTAATTATTGAGATCCTGACACTTCCTCCCCGTGTCGTGCATTAATCCATCATTGTAACTGCGCATTAGTGTCGACGCAGGCCGGAGCCCGGAGCGAGTTGAGTGTGGAAGAGGAGCAGCGAGAGGAGTGCTGGGATGGATGGCAGCCAGGGCGCTGTTTGCCTCTCCATGTCAGATGAAGTCTGCAATCTATTTTTCTGTAAAAACCTGAGAGACTCCCCGGATAACTCTATTCACTGCACTCTGTCAAATGCATTACGGGAGCACACTTTTATTAACGTGCTTCTGAGAGGAGTTTCCACTCAATTCCTTTTCAGGTTGTTAGACTGCATCTGCTCTGAGAGAAAGCCTCGTTTCACTTCCAAAAAAACATATTAAAATGCCCCTAAGCTAGAATACTCATAAACAATGTGATTACTTCATTGTTCAGATGTAATGAAACCCTTCCTGCAGTGTCCTTTAAATTACTCTATGGTAGAAATGATTTCAAAAATAAAAACGGTTTTCTGCAGCAGCATGACAGCACTTTCAATCTCTGCCTGGTATTCACAATCTAGTTCTCTTTCAAAAACTGTCAACAAAAGCAACCAGACGAAAGAAAGAGATTTGATCTAAAGCGGTCGTTTCTTATTGAAGAGGACTGTAACTGCAATTTTAGGAAAATGGTGGCTTTTGTGTAAAAAACGGCATTGTGCATTAGTCATGAAGTCTAAGAGTTATTTGTGTGGATGTTTTTCAGCAGGATCGGGGTACCTCTGTTGAGAGAAGCAGAGCTGTTGATGTCTCCGGTCATGAAGGAGGACTCGGACTGTTTTCTGACTGTGTCGTTCCACATCCGACGGATCCGGCTCTGCAGACACAAACAACAACACGTCAACAACACGGCAGAAAGACGCAACCGTGAACACAGTCAGTGAAAAGTCAAGGTGTGACTGTGGAGGAGAACTTTATTTAAATGAAAATCAACCAAATAAACAACATAGTTATATCTTTTTTGAATGCTATCGCAATCATATCACATCGAATTGTGAGTTATTGATTTTCTTTTGAGTATGAGAAAAATAAAGTTATTTTTGAACTAATGCTGTCAAAATTATAGCGTTAACGGCGGTAATTAATCTTTTGAATTAATTGCGTTAAAATATTTAACGCATTTAACGCATGCGCAGAATGGCCCGCCCCATACATCCCACCAGTGGCAGCACCAGGGTATGGCTGGGGTAGGCTACAGCCATACCAAGAAATGGCTTAGCCCCACCTTAGCCCCACCATGAAAAATGATGTTAAAGTCAGCAAAATAAAGTCCGCCAACTCGCGCGGAGTAAATTGCACAGACAGCAGTTAGTAAGATTGATTTCAGCAGTCACTTGTCTGGAAATACCGAAGACTAGAAACGGTTTTGAAAACCTTTGTCACGTAGTGATCGTCTTCTCAATAGAACATCTTTGATAATGTCTTCTGGCCAATCAGAATCAAGATAACGGCGTGGTGTTGTTGCAGGAAGTCCCGACGGAGAATACTTTTGCTGTAGTACATCTCTATATACATCGATACAACATTACGTGTTGATAGAAATCAACACGTAATGAAATAAGACCCCACGGTTTGATGATTGATAGGTGTGTGGGCTGTCTTTCATTTTGACACACAGAACAATGTTATAATAAACATACATACATACTGTATGTTAAATGGATATATCCGCCTTCTTTCATGTATCTTTCCATTCCCACAACAATATACATAAAGAAATGGCATAGTTTGGACATAGTTCGAATGGTGATTAATCATGATTAATACATTTTTAAGCTGTGATTAATCTGATTAAACATTTTAATCGTTTGACAGCCCTATTTTGAACATAAGTAAGTAAGCAATACATAAAGGCATTGGTATGTCCAGGTTTGGTAAAGAGCAGCTGGTGCAACCCACTCCAGGTTTAAAAATACTGATGAGTGACGACCTTTGAGATGTTCCGTTCTCTCCTCCGACAGGTTTCAGCTTAATGAAGTCACTGCAGCCACCATTAACTACATTTAGAGCAACTGTCATGGCACCTCTTCCAGGAAGCCTTCATTTGAGAGCGACATTCAGACTTTTGTTTTAATCATGAAAACTTCATGGTGTCATAAATGATGAGGTGTTATGATCTTGTATTTTATAACAGGAACATGGAGTGACAACACAAGTACTGTGTGTTGTACTGTTATCATCATGTTGTCGCCAGCACAACACACACACTTCTTTATGTTTTTGGGATAAGAACTCATACAGCCAGCAGCTTCCAATGTGCTCTGCTGATTACACATTCATTCAGAGTAAGCAATAAACAAGCTCTCCGAGTGTTTCCATTCCTGTCTGAGCGTGAGGTTGGAGCCATCTTGTCAGAGTCTAATTAAACGCTCTGATCTGTGTGCAGCAAGCATCTTGTATCGTGGGCTGCTGCTGCTGCATGCTGCCCACTGAGGTCTATTTATACGTGAACACTGGAAGGAAAACAGAATATGTAGAACATGGATATGATGTGCAACGACAACGTGTCATGGTAATCATGCTTCATGTCGATGTGGGAGGAATACATTTGCTTTGTGAGGAGACAGGTTTTGGAGGAGGAATTCAAATCCGCGTGGAGACAATATTTCAGTCAGAGCAGACTCACTTCATGTATGTTCAGCTCATCATGCACTAATAATATTTCCCTGCTTTTGAACATGTGCAGTACGTCCTTGCAATCCATCATACATAAAGTCACCTTTAAAACCTGCTCTCATTAGTTCTGTGTGGAGGAGCACATCTGTGTCATGTCACAAATTATTTAGCACAAAGACAGAATTACTGGTAGTCCCAAAACCAACGAGAGCTCATTTGTCCCCGCTGAGGAAGATACTGTGAAGACATCTTAAAAAGTGGAGGCACCTGTGAGCCTGTAGAGTAACGTCCCGGGACCCGAGAAGCCGTTCCCTTCACGGAGCCAATGGAGCTGTCCACACTTTTCCCGCTGCAGCAGTGAGTGCGCAGACATTTCCCATACTCCTTACGCACCTGAAGGAGGCAAAGCCGGGTAACATTAGACCACAGGTGGTGCAGGTGGAGAGGCAACAGACAATATATGCAAAAATAAAGAAAAAGGAAAGACTGTGGCTTTCAATCACAAATCTAAATGTAGACATCATTTATCACAAAGGTCAAGTATTGACACACTGTTAGACCTTTTCCAAATCACTCTAATGTTTCAATCAGGTTGCAGGATTTTCTGAAAAAAGTCCCTCTATTCGATATAGTTAATGGATATTTCTCTAGACGAAGAACATTTCTTTATTCTTTTAGCCTCAACCTCAGATTATGTGAGGACAGAGAGATGATCTTTGTGCCCATCATTTTCGTTACCGGACTTAACACTATTAAAGGAGATGTTAAAGGGACCATTTTCGCAGGGTGATATTATCAGTGTACATGCTTTAATGTAATGCCCAGAGCCTAGTCTGCTCTCATTGGTTAGTTGGCCGTCTCTCTTGTGTTTGGGCAACCGCTAAGCGATGTCCCGTCCCTTAGCCTATTACCTACAATATGTTGAAGCACCTGCGAATAGAAGCGCGAGTGTTCGGTAGTGATGTCATTTTTTTTTTTTATCAATTTATTGAACATGTCAGAAACTAAAACATACAACAATAATATATATATTCTCTTTTTTCTTCTCACTCAAATTAATAATTATAACAAAGTACAAAAAAAGAATAAGAAAAAAGAAAAAAAGAAAAAAAGAAAACGATAATAATTCTCAAATAGTCTCTGTCATGTTCAACCGGAGGAAAGCAGAAGCTTTAAAAAACGTTTCTGGTCCTACCCCCTCTAACATATATTTTTCTTATAAATAAAATATTAGGTCATCGTCATCAGCGACATGTTGTCTTGTTAATTTGTTTGCTTTTAGTTTTTTTTACAAAACAATCAGAAAGAAATTACTTTTACAATTACAAGAAATAACAACAAATGGGATTTTACAGGTCCTGTTCATAACCATTATGAACAGGACCTGTTCCGTAAGTCAACAAAGGAGTGCAATGGTGGGAAAAAACAAACAAATAAATGACCCCCAGAAGTTTGCAACCCCAAACATTTTAAGTAAGGATAGTTTCACAGGGATAAATATGTACTTTTATGTCATTTGTATAACATTTGTACCAAAGTAGTATGTTTTCTGAAACAAATGAGTGAAGCCTTACCTTCTTCTGCAGCACGCAGTGGAAGATGAAGATGAACATGCCCTGCAGGGAGTTGAAGATGGTGAACAGGTAGGCCATGACCACCGTGCTCTCGTTGACGTACATCAGGCCGAACGCCCAGGTGAGGCCCAGCAGACAGAGCAGGGCGATGGCTCCGATCACCCAGGACCTGCAACACACACCAACACACACCTCAGTACACGTCCACAGAGTGTAAAATGCTTTAAACCTGGCTTACAAGAAGCAGAGCACAGTGTACAAACATTGTGTGAGAATAAATGAAGGTTAAAACAAAACTTATGTTCAGGGAGTCATTTGATCCAAAGTTAGCAAGGTTTTTTTCTTTTTTTGACAGGGAGGCAAACAGATGAGGAGGGATCATAAAGTGATGACAATGAATTCAATAGTTATTTTCTGATTCTGTCCACGTCTCCGCTACCTTTTCCTTTTCCTTTAATGGCTCTCTTCCAAGCCATGCCGTTGAGTATTTAAAAAGCCAGAGATGGTCATAAAACGGCAGATTCATATATACGATAATGGACGCCTGTCAGAACAGGAGGCTAACAAAGATGGCATTTTCATTCGATGACTATTTACATGAGTACATTCCATGTTGGGTTCTATTACCTGAGTGTCTTGTAAACTGAGATGAATGGGAACAAAGTATATTGGGAATAAAAGGCTCCATCTTCGTGTAGAGAAGTGGCACTTGGTCTTCTTCTGTGGTGTTTTGGTGCCTTGAGTTAAGCTTAATATCATGTGCGACGACATGAAGGATTTCCCTTTACAGCTGTGATGTTTTCAATCTGCAGCGCCATATCTACACTTAAATAAATATTTCTACAGACGGCACTGAAGAGCCATTTCAAACTAATCCTGCATGTCACCTCTGAGGAAATGTATATGTAAGAAAGGGGAACCGTGTGCACACTAATGCGGGCTTCAACACACAATACATCACGTTAATGACTCACATAGGCACCTGCATGGATTTGTTAACATGGAGGAGTGATTGAAATATGGCATTATGGGAAAATGAGGCCTTCAAATTTTGTCTTACTTGATCTCAGGTTCATAATCCTGATAGCTGAGCGATGTGGCGACATAACAAAAAGAAAACAGAAATAAATCAAATCACATGACAAGGAAATGGAGATACAAAAAATTGTTCAGATATTAAAGAGGGAAACAACACACAGAGAGGATTAAAGCTGCATCCGCGCGTCAGACAGGTTGCCGGTGATGTTCAGGTGATAACCGTAATTGTCCTGCTTCTGTGAAGAACGCCGCTCGCCTCATAAATGCTGGCAGACCTTCGCATTTAAGCCGTTATAAATGGGCCAGGTGTGCGGCAAAATAAATGATTTATGAATTCACCAGGGCAACCATTAAACATAATTTTCCCAGGGCTGTCTTAATGACCTGGAGGGAGAGGTACTTTATCAAGCGGCTGCCCGCAGAACGGACACAGAAACACAAGCAGTGTGCACAAAGAGAGCCAAATACCGTCCTCTCACCGGCAAACGTTTTGGCTGCAGGAGTGTTTTATGATGGAGACACGGGAGGTCACGAGGAATGCATCGCAGAGGACAGGATATGAAGAGGCTACAATTCATATCTCCTCCTGGAGTTATCAGATAAAATATGGGGATGAGTTTGAGAGCTGCTGCACAGAAGGAGCCTTGAGGCAAAGAAGCAGTTCACTTACAAAAGAAGACTGTGCTTTTTAGTTTTGAAGCTTTTCCACGCTTTAAAGCTAACAGAAAAGGACTTTTAATCTCTTGTTCTGCCATCATTGGGCTTGAACATGTTTGTTAAGTGCAGTTTATTAAAAAAAAAAAAAAAAAAAAAAATGTATCAATCAAATTCTGAATAAAGCATTCGCGCAATCGGCTCGGGGAAACATTTGAATGCTAGTGCAATATAAATCTTCTATCCATCTGTGCAGCAGAGAAGATGTATTGTGCTGTTTAGAGAAAAACGGAAAGAAATCTACAATTATAGGCAGAGGGCTACATCAGACTGTGGCATCGAATTACCAGCATTTCCCCTCAAAATGACTTCCTTTAGCGTTCACTGCAATGTCACAGATCATTTATGTATGAGATTGGAATTGGTCATTTAAACCTGCTTCAAATGTGCATACAGCCATTTTATAGGAGGAGAAGAGGAAATGCTGTGATCACCCCGACGGGAGGTTAATTATTGAACCAAAGGTATGCTAAAAATGCGAATGAGCTCAAAGACATCAAGGTGTTTCAGATGTTGGCATCGGTGCTTTGTGTCTTTGAAATCATCTCGTTAGTATTTGAAGAGGAAGCTATGCAAAGTCCCCCATTTGAGCTCATTATGCTCTGAATGTGATGCATTTAGAAGTTTTTTCAAAGCTACAATAGTCATATTTTAATCCATGAATCACAGCTGCATTAGGAGAGGAGGGCAAAACACATCAAACACAATATCAAATCTACTCTACATCCTGTGAAATCTTACCAGTGCCACTCTACAATAACACATCCATCATAATAACGGTAGCTAAAACGAAAAGGAAAAAAAAATAAAATGGATGGATAGAAAACAGAAAGATGTTAGAGATAAACACAGCCAAATCAAAAGAAGAAGGGAGGGAGACACATATAAAAAAACATTCATATTAACAGAAAGCAGCATGATGAAATCTGAGGAGAAATCGTGACATCAAACCATAAGGAGAAGACAAAAGAGGATGCACCTCATTAACATGACTGCATCAACCCGTACTATCATCACCATCACGCCTTGATAACTCACTAAGTGGAAAGAAAATAGGGATCTGAGAGACTACTGCACACTACTGGCTTTGAAGACCTATTACTTCCTGTTTGTGTTTATCACTTCCTGTTTTGAAGCTTTGTGCAGGCGCGTGTTGAGAAAGGTTTCAGGCGAATGAGAGGCTGACAGAAGCAGCACACACCATTTTTTTTTTTTTTTCAACGGTCATCTGAAACGCTGCAGATTGCTTCGAGGTCGGAACGACTCGGAGGTCAGAAGGTCAGCCGTGTGGTGCATTATGGGAGGCCGCTGTAATAAATCAAACCACGCTGCGAACTCCAGCTGTCAATATTTTTCTGCAGAACAAAGTATGCAATGTATCTTGTGAGTAAGACCACAGAAATGGAGCAGGGCAATGTTAGGTAGAGGAGTGTTGGATCAAAGTGCCCCGCGAAGCTATATGTAGGCACACCAAGACTCTGTTTAAACCTTTGAAATATCATTCCAGTTTACATCAGTATTCTACTTTATCAGAAACAAGTCATAGAGATTGTGTTATATTGGAGACAAATCATTGAATATCTTTGCAGTTGACATCACTATTCAAAGCCTTTTTATCCTATTCAATGTTTTGACCTGATTATCTACTCTTCAATGGTTCATATATCAACAGGTGATTGTTTAGTCTGTTAGCTGTACAAGTGTGAGACTTGGCAGTACATTTAAAGTAAAAATTCACCTCAATGTAAGCAATAAACGTTGTGGTGCAGCCATGTTTACCTTTGCTATGGAAGTTAAGTTTTCTGTTTCAGCAGGACTACAGAAATAATACTGGCCCTATTATCATGAAGCTTGTTGTGAAGGTGTAGCATGAGCCATTTGGGAGTAAATGCGCATTACGTGGCACAGTATGTTTCTCTTATGGTAAAGGTGGCGGTCTCCACTCTCCAAATGTGCAATTCCAGTTCATTAAGTAATGCATAAATCCCCTTAGTTAAAGCTTGTATTGTAATAACTGTAACTAAGTAACTGGCTGATGCAAAAAGCCACTGGGTTCACAGGAGGATTACAAAAATGAAAAATATAGCAACTTATCTCAGAAGTGACTAATCTAATAAACGTCTTTACATGTCATGTTAAAGAGACGGTGATGTCAGTTTAATCAGAAGCAGCACTTAAAGACCACAAACATCTTGCGGTGAGTTCACATAGAAACCCAGCCTGACTGCATCATGTTTGCTGGAGGTTTTTTTGTATGTGTCTCCCCGTGCAGAGAGGAGGGGGCAGACGGGGCAAGACACACGGCCAGCGATGCGATGCCACAGAGAACAACCGGAGCCATAAAGCACACTAATGTGTCCACAGCAGCTTCAAAAAGCCAGGCAGACGGCAAAAACAGAGGCGAGACCCTTATCCATCATAGCACCGCGAGGAAAAACAACTTTACACCATCTGTGGAGGACCCCCCCCCCCACCCCCCGACACCAGGTAGCTGCAGCTGACGTCAAACACAATGACCCAAAAGGCCGTCATCCTCCACAGGACAGACTTCAAAACACATCACACACACTTCTGCGGGACACTTTGAGAAGACCAGACTCTCTACTGCGTGATGTGTGGAGTGTAATGCACACATCACGGGGTGTTCTTAAGATCCACAGTGCAATCTAAATGCAATGCTTTGGCACTAAAAGCGGCACAAATCAATATATTTGCAGTACAAATGGATAACATGAATGATCCTTTGAGTTGTAGGGCCTTTAATCAACTGATTTGCATGTGGTTTATTTGTATGTAAAGACCTTTAGTCCGCACATGTGTTGTTTAATGGATTAAACAACTAAAGCTAATTGGCTTTTGCATCATAATTAAACGATTGAACTCCTTCAAATTAAGCACAAATTGTATAAATAACCCTAAAACAATATAACCCTACAATAAAGTACCTAACCCTAATAATAATAATAATAAATTCAATTTATATAGCGCTTCTCATCTGCCAAGACAAATCTCGAAGTGCTTCACAGCAAAGGACACTGATAACATTTGAAAGGTTTAAAAAAATATATATATTTAAAAAAAATATATATATATATATATATATATATATAAAAAAATATATATATAAATAAGATAAAAGTCGGAGATAGCGATACAAATGGCAATACTCCAGGTGTACCATGCTCAAAGTTTATTGGAAGGCCTGCCGAAAGAAGAGGGTCTTAAGGCCCTAACCCTAACCTAACCCTAACCCTAAATAACCCTAAAACAAACCCTAAAACCCTAACCCTAATACAACTAATCCTTTCTTATTTTTCCACTAGGGGTATTGCATTTTAGCTGAACATACGGTAACATATTGCACCCCCAGATGTCTGGACTCAAGTAAAAGCTATTTATCTGAAACTTTAAGCAACACTGAAATGAAACTCGCTCGTGGGGTTAAAGTTTAGCAAGGTAGCTTGAACCAGAACACCTTTAAACAGTTGGATAAGTGCCTTTAATGAGGTTTCAAAGGGGGGGGGCAGGAAAAGTGACATGCACACGTGTCACTTTAGCAGTGTTTCATTGAACTGAAGGAAACACACGTTCAGTTGTCACTCTAAAACAAGCTTTCATCTGTAGGAAAAACGTCGCCAGGAGCTATTTCTGTTCCACTTTAATAGATATCCGGATGATCCGAGGGCTCTTACTTGATGTTGTCCAGGCAACCAGAGTCTGGTTTCAAGATGGCCGTGTGATGGAACATCTTGTAGAGGGCGATGCCGAGGAAGATCACGTTCAGCTGAGGGACACAGAGAGGAAGAGGGGGGGTGTTTTCATTCATTTTCAAATTAGTTTCTGCCAAACAGAGCAGAGAAATCCGATGAGTGCATGATGGTGGAACAACAGAGACATAAGAGGAAGAGGAGGGAGAGGAAGGCTGCACGTATGACTTCCTCACACTTGTCTCATCATATTCACACTTAGAGAAAACCTCTGGGAATAACTGCCAACACCACTGAGGTCATTTTATTTTACACTAAGCTAAATACACTTCGCATTAATATATTTTTTGGTGAAATGCTTGATTTTTTTAAGTTCTGTCGATTGAAAAAGTTTCAATACCTCCATACAGAAATTGCACAATTTAATTTAGAATTTTTAAATATAATCTGTTTTAAGGGTGACTTGATGTCAAAACACTTTAATTGTACCATGAAAGGACACTTTTTAATTTGACTTTCCTTTGGAGTACTTCTGTTTCTTTATGCACAAGGTTTTCAAAATGTGAAATGAAAAGTTAACAAAGTTGAGTCAAGAATGTCTCAATGAGTTTGACTTTCGCACCTGCCTTTGACAAAAAAAGTCTCATTATTTCCTTTTTCCTCTGCAAGTCAGAAATCACAAAATCTGATAATGAGTCAAACCTGGTCGCTGAATAAGGGTGCCGGAGTGGCTCCTCAGGAAACACAGCAATTAGTACGCTTTCACTGCTGCACAGCTAACATTAAGATAATAAGAGGTGAGAATAGAAAAGACTTAAAAGGCATTTTTGCCCTAAATGTTCACCAAACTCCTGAGGAACAATTGGATCTGGTCTCTTCTTCCCAGCGTGGAAACTATTATCTTCATTTTGATTTGATTTGTTAATGCTGTA
>CALSBZ010043254.1:1446639-1489270 GCA_943591055.1 Gobionotothen gibberifrons | reverse complement strand
GTGTGTGTGTGTGTGTGTGTGTGTGTGTGTGTGTGTGTGTGTGTGTGAGGGCTGGAGAAAGGTAGTGTAGTAGAGTAGGAACAGGAACAGAATCAATCATAATCGGGGAGTGGATTACTCCAACACTGCATACTGAGCAGAGTTCACTCTCTTTTCTCTACGTCTCCCCCCCACCCTCCTACCCTCTCTCCCCCCCCCCAAAATTGGTCTCAGCCGGTGACTGTAGCGGGTGACACGCTGCGATATATATCCTCACACCCCTCATCTGTTTCTCGGGACAGCTGTGCCCGCGGAGACTTTCGGCGCTCAACAGGGCGGAGAAGAGAGGGAGGAGAGAGGGAGCGAGAGGAAGGGATCTCGCTGGAGCGTTTAAGGGACGACCCGCAGGCTAAGTAGGGTTAATGAGCAGAAAGGGGGGGGGGGGGGGGGTTCGCTTACCATAATTATCAAGGTTGCCGGTCCTATGAAACTCCAAATGAAGTAGGTGTCCAGGCGCAGCCAGCATCTGCAATAAGGGGGGAGAGGAGAGGGAGGAGGGGGGGGGGGGTGGAGAGAAAGATTTAGGTTATGGCTTCATACAGCGAGGATATACATCAAGAGGAAGTGCCTCAGAGGAATAGGCTCTTCACAACACAGACTGCTGCAAGGGCTGCAGAATTATGGACATGAGAAGGAATTTGAAGGAAAAGGTTTTCACTTTCAATGGGCTTTGATCAGAACACAGGTGTCACAGTTAAAGAGGCCCTATTCTGCTCACTGTCAGGTTCATATTAGTTGCATGTCTTTATATGCCTTTGTTAGCAATGTGTTTATACATTCAGACATCACTTCGTTTTTTTGGTTTCCTAAAATGTTTCGACTATGGTGCTAATTTTGAGAAACTCTTTCTTTTTGCTTCGACTCGGTTTCAATGTGTGGGGTTAAGTGGGATATTACCATTACAGATGATCATAGATGACCGACTCAGTTCTTAATTGAAACTCAAAAGGAATTGGATTGCCCTTGACCCTGACATGTCCAAACACAAGGAGCCTTACATGTTCACTAAATGACTGTAATGATGTCAATAATTAAACGCCACGCTCTCCTGACCTTACTATCATATCAAAAACAGTGAGAACAAATAAACACAGGAGCAACAGGACAGAAGAAGGTGGAAGTGATGCTTAGAAATAGCACATGATTTATGACCTGTGGTTGAATTATTAATCTGTTAATCTCCGCAGAAAGACGCTTCCATTTTTGGACACTGGCAAATTATAGTTCATACAGGCGTGTTGTCTTTCAAGGGGGGGGGCATTTCATGGTATTTTAAAACAATATAAAGTGCAGGGGTGCACTTTAGAAGAAAATAGGGGTGAATAGTTCTGCGGAAAAACTAGAAAGCTAAGCAAATATGTCTCTTAAAATGTCCTTGACAAAACAATTGTTGCACGATCTGATGGAGGCTTTTTGGTCCCATTGTCTTGCATGAAAGAAAATGTATTTGCAGCCATACTGTACTTTTACAGTCCTCCACTGCAAAAGGACCAGAATGCACATGTTTGCCACTGCAGAAGTGTCAGTGTGAGCAGAGAGCATATAATAGGGGAAGTGACGGGATAGAAGTGACTGTTGCTTTGTTGTTGATATGTCTCTTGTTCTATGATGTCACTGGATAAGAGGAGGAAACACAGAAAAACACATATGGAAGCATAAAGAAGAGCAAACAGAAGACACGCAGAGAATCTGGCAGCTCATCAAAGCGAATCGTGGAGAGAAATGACGCTGAAGCTTCTTATTGTTCGTCTCTTCCTCAGATCAGAGAGATGTCGAGACGTGGTGGGTGGTGGGAGCTGCAGGCTGTTGTTTCTTCCTGCCTGTCACAGCAGAGGCTCTAAATACTAATATGAACATGAGCGGAATAGGGCCCCTTTAAACTATAATCTTAAAAAGGGACAGTTCACCCACTGATCAAAAACTACGAGTTTTCCCTTCCACCTGTAGTGCTTATCAATGTCGGTGTGATGCGTTCAGTGTCAGCCTTCTCTCTACTGAAATAGCTGGTGTCCTTAGAAGCCGACTAGTGAAGACGCATGGAACACAACCGCCCTCGAAAAAGAAAACCCAAAGTATAGCTTGTTATAAATAAATAGGATTTTGAGAGAAACTACGAATAAAAGCTCCTTCCAAAAGATGAACATGTGTTGAATATTTTTGAATTATTAACCAAACTATCCCAACTAGTGTGCTTTAAAGATACATATCTAACACAGCTAATAGCTACCATGAATACTTGCTGATGTGAAAATGCAATAAACACAACAGGTTTCAATTAACTATATATTAAAGCAATATGGTTATTTGCAGATATATTCCGGTAGGCCTGAAGCGTATACTGCTTTTCACGAGAGGGGCTGAAAGTAAACACAAGTGTTTATATTTACAATAAATATCTACGGGATAACTTTGACTAAACCCAGCCATTATTCTGCACTACAGTAACACAACTACATTACTGAAACTGGTTTCAAGTGGTTTGATGTATTACTTTCATTAAACAGAGTAATCCTGGGTCTGCTGACTCCAGAAGAGCTGCCTTGCTCAAGGGTCCATTGAGAGTAATCATTCTCAAAGAGTAATTTAATAAAGGTCTCCCGAGTTCAGAGTTTCCACTTTAATGTTGGGTCACTTGCTGGATATTTAAAACGAGACCGCCTATGATAATGCTGCTATAGCCCCTTAAACCCCCCCCCGCCCCACACACACACACACACACACACACACACACTTATTGCTATTCAACACTCGTCCCGCCCCGTCCCTTCCCTCATCCTTCAATGGCGGCGAATAATTGTTCCACCGGTGGCAGGCTTTAATTATTCACATGATGCCAAGGCTCAGGCGGTGGCAGCTATCACCTCATCCATCACCAGGAACTACCAGTGTGTGTGTGTGTGTGTGTGTGTGTGTGTGTGGGGGGGCCATATATGATAAACATCTTGGAAGCAAACTGCTGATGCTGGTCTTCATTATTTCAGATGGCTTTGAGATTTACTCTGAGGAACGGGGGGGCGATCCTTGCACTTGGTGTATGCCGCTTCAGAAGGAAATACTAAAAGGCAGTGTGTGTCTCTCTGTTAATCTGCTGTCTCTTCCTCTCTCTTTCCCTCTTCATCTCCCTGCTGCTCATAGTCCCTCTCCCCCCCCCATCCTGATGTAATTTGTGCATCCGTAAAATGCTGACATTAGCCACAACAGCCATTCATCCAGCAATACTATCTGGTGAAGTGAGCATCTCTCACTGTCAGAACCATGTCAATTCAGCAGCTCCCGTCCCCCGTTCTGCTTCATTAAGAGTTGATGATGAGCTATAGCTATTGTAGCATCATCTGCAAGATTGTTAGAGACCCTCGAACTAAATAAACTGTTGTTAGCAGGGTTTTTATCGGTGGGGAGACAGGCATGTGAGGGTCAGCAAATAAAGCCTTTTCTGCACCCGTAACAATCCCCAGATGTGATGTTATTTTCTAAAACTGGAAGTAGAATTGTCTTCTCATCATTAACAGAAATTGCAACGTGACATATTTGACTTTCTGCCTGTACTTTTTGTTGTGCACATTTGAACTGTAATTATCTTAGCAACCACTCTAGATGGTATGTACTCTAGTCTAAAGCTGAGCCCCAAAAAAGACATGTTGCCTTTAGGGCAGATTGTGAAATGAGCTCACATTCGGTCGGTCCCGTAGCTGCGATAGTCCACTGCGGCGGAAACGGCCACAATTAGCGCGGGGACCCCGTAGCCCACCAGGTAGAAGTAGCGCTTGCGTGAGTGCTCGCTCTCAAACACCTCCACCAGCATGATGTAGAGCTGCACGCCCTCCAGGAACATCCACGTGAAGGCCGCCAGGAAGAAGAAGTGCAGCAGGGCCGCGAAGACCGCACAAGCAATCTGAGAAGGGAAGGGGAAGTGTGAGTGTTGACAGTAACCACAATCAGCTGTTCTCTGGTTTCCTGCAGGATTAAATGCCTTGCTAGAGGGCACAATATGTGACTATAACTGAACAGCATATTCTGACCTCTGCATGTTTGTGTCTTCCTCACAATTAGCATTGCTTAGCTCGGTTTGGCTGAGGCTGTTGGAAGTGAGCCTGTGGTGACTGGCAGGAGCTGCAGATACTGAGCCCATGTGTTCCTGTTTGCTGTCGCTGGCATGGATGAAAGGGAGATATGAAGAAGAGGAGTCCTGCAGCCATTTGGAGCTCAGAGCATTTAATACTGCGGGCCAGGTGCGCATGAGCTCGTGGTGCAGTTACACACTCTCTCAGTCTGCATGTGCCCACACACTTTCTAACAATAATAAGACACACTGCCACTGTCAGGGATTGATCTAATTATCGGCACAGTTGAACATAACTGGGGAGTTTTGTCACTGAAATGGGTTCAATTAAATAACTAAAAGGTTGAGTGGACATTAATTGCAGTGCAGGAGAGTGATCTTAGAGCCGGGCGGTGAATCAAACCCATAAAAGGTTATAGAGGGCGAGGTAAAAGGCAGAGCATTTTCTTTAACTTCAAAGAGGAAGCTTTTAAACTGGGATATTATTATCATTTTAAACCATTAGGCTGAAAATAACAACACTATATTTCTTTCTCTGTAAATTGTATAATATGTTTTAATGTTATTGCCTTTAAATATACTTTTGAGATATTTATTTGTATGACTTTTTTATTATTTACTGGATACATTTGTTTAATTGTTAATGTTATTTTTTCATTTTAATATGCAACTATTGTTATGACTTTTATTTGTTTGATTTAGGTTGAGGTGAAATGGTCGTATTTAATGCATCTTGCACGAATAAAAAAATCACTTTTAATCTGTTATAATCTTTTGGTATTACGTATTTTAAGTGTGTTCTTTAATTGTTGTTTTTTTGCATTTTACGCCGTAAAATGTTATTGAGTACCCAAAAATGCGCTGTATCAATAAAATGTATTATTGTTATTATTTATAACATTGGATTGCTGAATGTTTGTGTTTATTTATTCAACCATTTACAGCAGTTTGTTTTGTAAAAAGTGCAGCGTAAATGAAGTCTTCCCTTTCTCTGAAAATAGGATTCTCCCAGGAGCATGTGAATGCACCATTGGTCTTTGAGGAGGTACGCGCTCTCAAAGTGACATTCTTTTTATTTTTCATATCATTATTGATTAATATTACAACTAGGAGTCATGTATTTCTGGTTAACATAGTCCAGCTAATAATACAGAAGTGAATTATAGGTATGCTTGGAATAACACTGCATGTTTTAAACAATGATATTAAATAAATGACACATACTGTCATACAATCATTTACAGTGTGTTTCCATCCGAGAGCAGATATAACTGTGCCTCATTGGAAACAGAAGTGGCACGACAGCATGAAGCTGTGGGTGGAGCAAAGCCCTCCGCCCTCCAGTACACATGTAATGACATTTGTCTAAAGTGTGAACACACACACACTTGAAGATGGCACACACAGCTGAAACTCCAGTTATTAAAAGATGGTTTAGTGTGTCGAAAGGATTAATGCAGATTATTCTGAAGAGTTTATAAATGTGAGAAGTGCAGCATGAGGAGGTTAGGGAGTGAACGGATGAATTAATGTCGTCGAGTGTGTGCAGTACCCGAGAGAATAACATTTGTGTTCTGTGTGAGCGTCATCTCAAGTGAGTGTTTGCTTCTTTTGCAGCCTGGGGACCGAGAGGAGTGTTTGTCAAATAAAGTGCATCTATTTCTCTCCTTTCAGTATTTCATCTCAGTGCCGAGCAGAATCTAAAAGTTCATGGCCACAGGCTCTCTCTCTCTGTGGGAGTGACAGCAAAGGTTACACTCCCTTTTCAAATCAGAGGAGACAGTGGTGGAGGTTAATATAAATGCTTTTCTTTCTCTGGACAATGAATTAGCAACAATTATTTGTATAAAACTTTGTTATTCATGTCTTTATTTGTTTAGACACTTTCATCTCATTCCTTACTGACTAGATGTTTAAAATACAGCAGCTGGGTTTATATAAAGAAGTTATACTCATTTTGGCCACACTTTTCAAGTGTTTGTACTTAATGCCAACCTCTTTGTTTTGAGATTAGTTTTATTGGCAATAATATGATAAGAAAGCTTGATTAAACTCTAATGTTTGAATATTAAAAAACTGTTAATAGCTGGATCCAGCAGCAAGCTAGCTTAGCTTAGCTTAGCATACCGAGTGTAAAAGCAACTATTTAGAAATGTATCACTTTTGCAGTACACATTTAAACATATTAGATTACCCAATGATTTCAATCCAACACTTAAGATTTCAAATTAACTCTGTTCAACCAACTTTGTTTTGAGATTGGTTTTCTTGGTAAGAGTAGGATAAGAAAGCTTGATTGCAGTCTAATGTTTGAATAATAAAAACTGTTAATAGCTGGATCCAGCAGCAGGCTATCTTAGGTTAGCTTAGCATACCAAGTGTAAAAGCAACTATTTAGAAATGTATAACTCTTGCAGTACTTTGTGCAGGAGGCTTATTGCAGGGGTGCTAAATAAACGGACTCCATAGAAGGTGTCTTACCGGCTGGTCCCCGCGGTTGATGCCCACCAGGAACAGAGACTCTGCGATGAACAGGCTGATGCACAGGTTCTTGTGGATGGTGTTACGGTCGCTCTGCAGGCCGCGGAAGAAGCAGAAGGTGAAGAGGCTGACGAGCAGGCAGACCAGAGACAGGAGGATGCCCACCCAGGTGATCACGTCCAGGAGCATGTCATGGACCGGGTCTGTGTTCTGCAAGAGGAGGGCACAAAGAAGGAGGTCAACTTGCAGCAAAGTCCAGGACAAACTAGTATTTTAGAGTATTTTGGACACAGACCAACAGATTAGTTTGACTGTAAGGAAAAGACAATGCTGATAAAAAAAACACGACCATACAATTAAATCACCATCCAGTTCCAGCAGCTCCCCTCTTTTATTTCCAATATTATTTTTGTTTGTGTGTAAAGTGCTATCAATCCCCTGTGCCAGATCGAGCCACAGGTGGCACACATCAATCATGAATAACTCGGCATGAATCAATCTGAACTGTTTCATCTCGCTGAGGAAACAAGTGGAACAAAGTGAGCGGTCCAGAGGGCGGCAGGTGTCTCCCACTAACACAACAGAAATACAATCAAAGCACGACATGCTCAATAACTGCCACTGATGCTTTTAGAAATGTTTCTCTTTTCAAAGTGTAATTTGCAACCACAGCCAGTTCTGGGCTCTAAAAAGCCTTTTCCTGACCATAAATCTGCGGCTTTACGAGAGAGATAAGGATCAACAGCGATTCCTCCGCGGCCATGAAAGAGAATTTACATCAGTCCATAAAAGCCAAGTGCACACAGGGATACTTGGTCAGAAGAGGGAAAAAGCAACTTGCCCAAAAACAGCCGAATCTGCAGAATAACCGACTTATGTGGCCTTAAACAAAGACTGCGAAATATCCTTCTGCCAACAATCTGCCAGGAAAAAACTGTTAGCACTGGAGCTTAGAAATGTGTAAACCGGGCCATAGAGCATTTCTGCTTTTACTCTGCAACTCTACAAGCTAGCTTAAAGTAATGCATACGTGATTGAAACAGCTACAAGTTATGGATAACCAATACAAATTGTTTAAAGTAATAAATAAATACTTAAGTTAATGCTAAAATGGAGCTAAGATGCAAAAGATGTTTACAACAGATAGCCTAAAGTAATGCATGCACAATTTAAATTGATAAAGGTAATGGAAAAATGGTAACATGGTTCAAACTAATGTACGGATGCTTGAAATGGTTGGAAGTCATGAATAAATGGTTACATTAGATGGATATGATGCATATACGTTTACAACCGATGGATACAATAATTAATAAATAAAAAAGAGTAATTGAGCAATAGTCAGACGTGATCAAAGCAAAAATTGTGACTGTTTAATTATTTTAAATAATGATATTAATAAATAGATATATTTAAAATCAGTTGAAAAGGAACAATTTTGAAGATGGCAGGGAGATGTTGATTAATCTGTGACGTCTGATTCTACAATATTTAACATTAAACAAGCACACTACAGGGAAGCAGATGTGCAGATTGCCTGTAAAACCCACATCTGGTTTTAGGGACTGCAATGTCATCTGACAGTTTACTATCTAGCAACCAGGGGGGAATAGAGACTCCCCAAGGGGGGACGGGATGGGGGGGTATTTTAACAAAATGACTGACTGTTATTCCTGCAGGGACTCAGCTACTATCTGGGAAAAGTTTTGACAACATGTCTATGTGTGATAGGTAAGGTGGATCAAACATTAGTTCTTTTAAAAACACAAGAATGTTGCACATGTTTGAAGACAGAAGCTACTCCTTTTAACAGTGTTTACATCACAGACCAGATCAAACCAGTCTTCAGACATATTAAAAGGTGTGTGTACGCAGCCTTGGCTTGCAGCAAATAATGCAAAACCCTCAGCTATGGGGAAATATTTGCTTACGTAGAGAAACAACGGCGCAAAGGCATGCATATCTCTCAGGCAAGCTCATCTTTAAAGCCAGTCAGCAGTTTATGTTCTGGGGGCAGGGAGAGAGAGAGAGACCATCAACACCCACGGGTGGTTTGTCTTTCTTCTCCGTGCTCCCCCCAGTAGAGTTACAGTGAGGGAACTAGGGGGATGTAGTGTGGCAGAGAGCCTTGTTTAGAGGCAGCAGAGAGGGGAACAGATGCTGATCATTAAGGCGCTCGGCTACAATAACAGCCGCAGCGCTCCTCCAGTCTGGGGAGAGCGCTCTTTTGATTTTCCTGCCTGATGAGCCGTTGTGTATATGTTGGAGGGGCGACGGGGGGGGGGGCCGCAAGATGTTACAGTGTGTGTGTGAGGCGTACTTTAGAGGGGTGCACACGCAGTGGGTGGCAACAGATGTCTGAGTCTGCCTGTGCTGTAGGTGCATGTGACACACAGTTCAGCCTCACAGAGGTATTGATGCGGTGGGTGGTACTAGCTGCTGCACATTGTGAGGGGACCCTGGGGTCTACCGCACCATCCATCACTATCTCACCTCCCATTGGAGAGGGGCCAGGTCAGAGAGAAAGGCGTGAAGTCTCTACACCTGGTGATGGATTTACTGAGGAGTCATGTCTTTGTTCTAGGGAGGTGCATGATGGCTTGAGACGTCGCCAGCCACATTGTCTCTGCTGAAACGTTTCCTTTCACTGGGGGGCTGTGCCCAGGCAGGATGGCAAATGATGTGATCTGCAGAGCCTCGGCAGCCCACCTCACACCGACAAGCCCCAATGATTGGAATCAGTCCAGGAGGCTCTAACGCGTCCGGACGTAATTTCTTCAGAAATGTACTCGCTATGTCCTCGAGTCACACAGCGCCCGTGTTACTTAGTGGAGCGAGGCACATTTGTGCACATTTGATTTGTCTTCCAATCTTTCTCTGCTCAGTTTTTCTCCTATTTCTTAAACACACATACTTGTTCATTCCAGCAGACGGATGTCTGGGCAGATTGGCTTTGCCCCTGATCTGCTCTCCTTGTAGCACAGAGTAAGGCTTCTGGGCTCTCGAGCACTCTTGACAAGTAGGAGCAGACGTGGCGACGAGCATTTTGCATCGCGCTGGTCGAACCATCTGAACCTCACTTCACATCAGACGCACTTAATTACCCTAACACTCCGTGTCCAGAGCCAAAGCCTCCTGAACCCGTTCTCTGAAGTGTGAAGTGGCGAAGAGAACAGAGCGTCGACCCTTCATCCCAACCGAACCGCTCCCAGCATGGGGCTATGAAGCCAATCCAATTAAAATGCATAAATCTGCTGCGGCGTTGGACTCATGAAATACGGTCAGGCCATGCTGAGGGCTAGTGGCCCGCTGCAGGGAGTCATGTGACGCCCTCACCTAGGGTACGGCCGAGGATTTATGATCCGGAGTTGCAGTATGAATCAGTTGCCGGGCGAATTTGTCACGTTTAAAAGGGCTGGGGGAGATATTCCAGCGAGCATGGCAGGAGTTGACATTCAGCACATGCACCTCATGCCACACTGTGTTCAGAGCTGCGATAACTATGATATAACGCCGGAGCAGGACTTGCAGTTGCTATGGTACTTAATGTGGTCTCCATCCTCTGTGGCTGTGCCTTAAACAGATTTATTCCCAGCACCGTGTGTACAACATGAAACACAACGCTAACCTTGACCGTCCTCTCTCATCACAGCTACCGTGTGATGGTGCTCGGCTGGAGATGTCCCATGAAGACAGTGATGAATGTTACCCAAATATCGCCCTCTCCATCATGCAGGGGGATGTGCCATTGATTTATATTTACTGGTGTGTCGGGGAAAGTGGCACTTACCAGTAGCTCAATGCCTCCCGAGGGCCTATCTGAGCACACACGTCTACTACGTGAATAACGGCCTGTAGGGGGAAGCACTGTGGCTCCATATGGCTTCAGCTTTATTTAAAGGGTGTGTTCTCATCTCAATGCACAACTTGTGGACCTTAATTCAAAGCCGTTGGTGCTTTGATGACTATACATGGAATCTTGAAGATGTTTGAAGATGTTTGAAGAAGACCCTGTTGACATGACGGTTCTCCTTGGGTTTACATTTGTTTTATTAAACTGCTGTGACAAAGAAATGTTTATGCAACAAAAAGGCCAATATGTGCACAAAACCAAGCTGACATTGACCCTTCTGAAGGGTACAAATACTTGTAAAATCCCAAATTATGTTTTAAACGGGCCCTTTTATGCTTTTTGGGGTTTTCCATCATTTAAAATTAAACAAATAAATGGTACTGAAACTAAATCAAAGATGTTTAATTGGACACTCAAGTTGGAAGAATTAAACTGCATCCAGTGTGAATAAGGATAACGTCAGAATCAATTACATTTTCTTGATTTGTCCATATTATAGTGGGCTAAGATTTGTTACAGTTGTTACATTTTTGATGCACTGACAATGAAAGAATGAAATGCTTGGTATTTGTTATTTTTCTCCTTTGGTTTGTAAAACGCATCATGATGGGTTATTTGTTGGTGTTTACTTCTGGACTATCTTTCTGGATGTATTATTTATACTTGACACAATAATATAAATCAAACTAAACATCAATCTACAGGATAGAGAAAAATAAGTTTTCTTCAAACACAGTAAGAGGGCTCAAAATCAGGACATCTTGAGGTTACAATCATCAGTGCTCTCAGCAAAGTCACATTCAAATAAGTTGCTGCAAAACATGATTTAAAGATACCAAAGAGACGTATAATCTCTCACACGCAGCTGCCGTCTGCAAGAACAGTTTTCATTTGTTTATGCGCCAGCGGAGCTCTTCCCTTCGGGTTTTCCGGATCAGTGGAAGGCATCAGAAATCGCTTTAAAATGAGCAAACAAGAAGCTCAAGTGGCGACATGGCGGCATCTCTCGATGCCCTTGTGATCGTCTGAGTGGCGTTACCTGAACGCTGCGTCTGACAGATATCGTTTTGAGTGGCTGAAGCGCTCGGTTCAGATATTGGACTTTAATGAGTTCTCGAAGATCTCACATGAGCTAATCCAGTTAAGGGCACTGCTTTGGAAAACCTCAAGGCTCTAAAGATCTTTGTGTACGCACATTTGATCTACGATATGTGATTATTCTGAGGAACTAGTTGACTTCAAACATAATTCATCCTGATGAGACACTGTGTGAGGTGTCTAATAATAACACAAACAGTGTGGCCCATAGTGCATTTGTGCACATATATTAGTTTTATGACAGCTCAAAGGAGTCTGGGTAATGTTAGACTTTATGGCACAGATTAAGGAACAATAATATATAACGGATAAATAATAATTCCCATTTTCAGACGACAATATATATTTTCTACATGTCAACTTTTGATGACAGATTATAGTCTTTCCCTCCTAGACGTGGGATGAAATGTTAAAATGCACATTAAATCCGCTTCCTAACAATTCAAATCAGCACCAAGGACAGAAAGAGCGGTCATAATGTCTCATGCACATTATGTGGCATTTTGCATGCAATAACTTGGAGCTGAAAATAAAACACTACAAGATAAAGATCCCTGAGTATCACTATGCGTAGCGCGCCTAGCATCCATGAGCTAAACAACAACAAGATGAAAGATGATGGCGGCAAGGAGCGTCTGTCCTCTGAAGGAAAATTGTAATTACAGCTTCGCCCATCTTCTCTTCGATGCCACTAAAGAAACAAACAAGGTTAGAATATAATCTGCTGCTCGGAGGGTAATGAGTAATAACAATGCAGGGATCAGCATTGGTATGTCCTGTTTCCATGGATACAAAAACACTTGAGTGTCTTGCATTTATGAAATGTCTTTCTCTGCCTCTCACATACACACTCCTTTCACCAGTGTTCTCAGATACAACACTGTGACAGTTTGGCGAATAAAAAGCCTCCGTATCTGCCATCCAGCGGCACCTTCGAACAAGCGGCCTTTTATAACAGCAGAGCGGAGAGAAGATAAAGAGTAAGGTAGGGGGGGAGAAAAACGCTATCACTCAGAACTGGGGTGTAACAACTGTCCACTTTCCTCCGGTGAATGAAGCGCCACAAGCAAGCCGGGCTTTCCAAACCACTAAAGGATTGGGCTGAGTGAAAGCGCTCCTTTTACGGCTTCCTTTCCCCCCCGCTCTGCTTTCACCGTGTGAAGGATCCCATTCTTCGCGCCTCCCTCTCTATTCCAGCCTGGCCTTCAGCCTGCAGAGAGCTTAGTGGCAGCAGAGTCACGCTGCTGAGTGACAAACAGTGGCTCCCTCTGGAAGAAACCCCTCACCCAGCCCTCCCTGGAGCCATGTGTGCAAGAGGAAGATGAATTTCAGACTGTGTGTGCATGCATGCTTTTTGCGAAGTGAAGGCAGTTGGAGTGGTTTCATGGACGAGAGCCAACTGGGACGCTGATTGAGAAGAGAAGGCTCTCAGAGACAGATGCCTCAGCAGCGACCAGACTCTCCCTGTCAGCGGCAACTCCTCAAACTTCCTGTGACAGGAATTATTAATCTGTCTGTCAGCATCACAGAACTTCTTCTGTAACATTCTCTTTACCCACTGAGCTTTCTAAAGTGCTGCCCACAATAAAAACAACACACACATCTGCAAGCCAAATTACACTTCCTTTACTGGAACAGGCCTTATTTTCTTTTTACAACTTCCATTAGCACCTCCCAATGAATTGCTCTCCGGCACTCACACTAACTGCGCTCATTCCACTTAGCTTCTGCAGCTACCCTGAAGGCAACAAAAAAAACAAAATGGTGCATTGATCAAATCCAGCGATATGAGGATACAATGTCAACGCACCCGTTGTTCTCTCTTTTCTGTCTTTATTGGTAAACAAAAGACCACTTTCATGCATAAATAAAAGAAGCAAATACATGGATTTGAGTCATTATAGAAACATGATTTGTTGCTAAAGATGCATTCATCCATTTACCTGCAGAGTGATACCACTCTACTTCTATGAAAAGGGGCAAAAGAGACACAAAAAGAGTCTATTTTTATATCTAAAAGGCCTGCAGTCAAGTGTTGCGTAAAGGTTAGAAAACTACTTTATGACTTTTTGACAGCAATGCAGATATCTTACCCACGATCCTCGTCCCCACCTCCCCCACCACTCCAGTTGGAGTCAAACTTCATTTTTTATGTTTTTTTTTTTACAACAGTTGTATTTGGATGGAATGAATACCTATAGTGAAAATTCAAAGTAATAAAATGATTTTTACAGTGAAAGAGGTCAAATGGAACCGATGGTTCCCAAATTACCCAGAGGTGAGTCCGCCTGGACTTTATTTGTCTAAATCTCTCTAAAAAGGTCAAATTTCACTTGTTTTGCATCAATCTTGATACAGGGTACTTACTGTATTATATGTTATAGTTTGGATTCCTAAAGCTTTTAGTCTACTAACCCATCAGGCAAGGGTGGTTTTCACTATAAGTAAAGTTTCTTTTTTAGGCGGACATTAGAATTTAAATGTTTTTACTATGTTCCATCTGATTTTACTTTAAAATAAAAACATATTTATTGATTCTGACACTTCTACATCCAACTCACAGATGTATCCTTGCTTTGAGAAAAATAATGATTAATTTACCCCTTTTAGAAGTGAAGATATATCATTTGTTGTGTAAGTGGCATTTTCGAGCCTGAAACCTGAAAAACAGGCTCAGGGCTTAAGAGGTTAAAGGATATATCGTGTATAAATGTACTTGAAACAGGCATTGCTGCAGCTCATCATAAATCCGGGCTGTTACACAGGGAGTTTTGAGGCGGCTGCAATCGATACACACTTACACAGGCAGGGTCATTGTTCAAAACTATATGAAGAGTGTGTGTGTTTATTGGCACTTTAAATGTTAGTCTACAAAGTGCTGTGAAGGTCAGCAAACACTTCTCAATCTATTACAACCCTGTGAACTTAAAAAGCAAGGGAGAAATATAAAACACATATTGACAAACAGAAACTGCTGAAGCTCACTTTCCTGTGTAAAGCATTACTGACGGATCAATGCCTTTTCATTCCTCTTGATTGCATTTTGGTAAATTGCACCTTTTTGATGATGAACAGGTCATCCGAGAAGCAGGAGGAGGAGGGAAGAGTTTGCCTACCTTGACGTCCACGTGGGCCATGAGCACCGCGAAGTTGGTGAGGTGTGTGCAGGAGCAGGTGGTGTGGGTGCGGTTGGTGCCGAGCAGGCGGCAGTCCTGCGTGGACCAGAAACCCGTCATGGTCCTCTTGGAGTAACTCCAGAACGAACAGTTGGGGTTGAAGTTCTCCTCAGACTGCTGTTAGAGGGAAAACATGAATAAAAGGTTGGGTTAATAACAGGAACACATGATAAGTAAGTGGAGTAATCTGTCGTTTTTGTCACAGTTGAGAATTCTTTATTTGATTTATGACAATAGATCAACAATGTATTGCAATATGGACTAGTGCAATATTCAAATCACAGGAAAATAAAGGTAAATAAAAGTGTTTTTTGAGTGTGTCTTTGTGGAAAAATTGCGTATTGAATCTACAACGGAAACATTTATTTCAAATCAAATCAAGTTTCATTTATATAGCACATTTATAAACGATTTTTGATCGAGCCAAAGTGCTGTACATATAATAAAAATAGCCTACAGTAGAGACACTTTACAGCAAATACAACAGCACAGTTTGTTCAGAATATCAGTATGAGAAAAACGACACCCTCTGTCCTTAGACCCTCACATCGTACAAGGAAAAACTTCCAAAGAAAAACCCCACAGTTTAAAGGGGAACATGGGAGAAACCTCAGGAAGAGCAACAGAGGAGGGATCCCTCTCCCAGGACGGACAGACGTGCAATAGATGCGGTGTGTAAATCGAAGAGATAATACATTTTACAGCCTATAGACCGAATGTTTGGAAATGCATGTGTCTGTAATAAGAAGATGAATCCACGAAGATGTCAACAACAATCCTGTGGGAGCCTTCAGGGAAGCAGCATGACGAGACCCAGGCAGGACCGCAGAGACAGGTTCAGCCACGACCCGATTTAGTTGCGTGAAGCCGCAGGTTGTCTCCTGACAAGGTCAAACTAGGGGTCTGGAGTTTATCACCGGTAGTTTTATCAAGTTAAATGCTTAAATCCTTTCTTTGCAGAATAAACATCCCGAGAATAGTTTTCTCCTGCCCTTTTCAATGTGAAGCTGGTTTTACTGTCATACAGCATGGTGCAACCTCTGACTGTTTGTTACTGTCTTTCTAACTCTAATGGACTGCCCACTCTATCTCGCTCGCCGTTTTACACAAGTCACCCGCATCCACTGCACAACAAAACAAAATGAATGATAACTAGATACATCTTCCCTCTTGAGCCCAATTTATTTGGTGTCTTCAGAAGCAAAGCAGATGTGGCTTTTCTTTGTGATGCACAGCTGCCAAGGTTAAACATGTCCGCCCGTCTTACTGTTAACTCTGCGAGGAGCTGCAGTTTGTCATACTCTCACTCTCGCTGTAGGCTAATTAGTCTAATAAGGTTTATCCTCTGTGAATGTAAATGTGCCGCTGACTGAGTTTACCCTTCACACAGCCAAAGCGGCGTGTAAAAGACTCCTCGGCGAGCAGATAGGACGACCCTCCGTCCCATTAATGATTTTAATGAGCCCCATTAAGTGGTGAGGCAGGGAAGCAAAACAATAACCAGAGGACACATCATCATCTCCCCAGAAGAGCAGCGATCCAAAACCTCACGCATCATCAGAGCGGGATAAAGTGTGGAGAACTCGAAAAAAATAGCAATTGAGATTAGAAAACTAAGGTTCATTTTCAAGGGCAAAGTAAAGGTCGACTTTAGATGAATAAGCTATCATTTTGACGCTGGCCTAAAAATATTTCCATTCGGAGAAATGCTGCTTTTGAAACAATGCAAATATCAAAAACACAAAAGTGCCAAAATAGACGCAAATGAAGAAACATCTTCCCCAACTTGATGAAACATGCGCAGAATTGACTAAAAGTGCTGCATAAATGAATCCCTGCAGATACGAAACACTACAAGAAGCTGAAAACACAGGGGACACTAAAAAGTGACGCACACAGCTGGGACCAAAGTGCTTGTTGGTATTCAGGGATTATAAAGTTTTCCAGCTGATCTGATATAAGTAAAGATGATTATCACAGTTATTAGTGAGTAGTTAAATATTATTTATTTTTCAAAGAAACTAAAATATGCTTAGGCCAGATAATCAGAGCGTCAGAGTCTTCATTTGATGCTCCACAGCACGCTTCTGTACATGCAAAAAGTCAATATTGCATCCAATCAAGTTTAATTAATCGCGCATGATTATTTGACGATTAATTGTACAGCCATCGGTGTACACAGAATGCACTCTATATGTAAATGTCTGTGTGTCCATGACAATTTAGCGTGATTGACAGACAGTAAGCTGAGAAGTGCAAGGAAACACACTTTTGTGAAAGGGCATCGTTTTATCAATGAGAGGAGTGCAAAAGCACCAACAGTAAAAGAAAATAATCTGCAAATGACTCTTACGGTACGTCTACACAGCAGCTTTAAAAAAATCTTCCAACGCTTCTGCCCATTCACTTTGAATGGGGTGACGTCACTTTGCCTCACTTTTCGCCGAACTGCATTGTGGGAAGCAAAGATTTCCAGGCATCTCAGGATTCAAAAGTTGAGCAATGTTCAACTTTTGAATCTTCTGCAGCTTTCGGTGGAAGCGTCAGCCAATCAAATCATATGCCAGTACAAGCTCTAGCCAATCAAACCGCTGCTTGTGTGTCAGGGGCGGGAGATTCATGTGATTGGTTGTTGGTCGAGCTTCAGACACGCCCGCCGGCAAGCTTTTTCCAAAGCCGCAGAGCAATAACTGTGCTGATGTTGCCCCTTGACATGTTACCATCAGTTGACATCCACAAACTATTTTATTCTCTTTCTCTGCAGGGTGTTTGTGGCGTGTTGCTTGCTGCCAGGTCCCTCCTACACATGAGACCTGCTGCAACTCTCCTATGGTTGTTCAGCACGCATGGTAATGGCTGAGGGCGCTGTTCGCAGACAAACAGGGATATTTGGAGGGAAGCAGAGTGTGGAGAAGATAATGGAGTCAAGAGGGAGAAGTCGTGGCTCCCCACCATGACTCAGCAGCCTGCAGTGAGGCTCAGTGTGATGGATATTTGTTCAAGAGATCAGTCTAGTGTTTGTTCGGACTAATAAACAACAACACTCTGTGAGCAATCCTTCACACCTCCTGAATACAACTTTTAGAGATGGGATTCTTTGTGTTGCAAAAGAGACCCGAAAGCACAGCGTACCTGCAGATGTCTGATGGTGAAGATGACCGGGTCGGAGAGGTACACTTTGTTGGAGTCCTTGTTGATGGCCGCCGTGACGACCGGGGAGTTAACGATGACCGAGTAATTGGTCGCCATCGCCTCGCTGCCCAGCTTCATGCTGGCGTTTTCCGTTGAGAGGTAGAGCCCGATGTGTTTGTACAGGACAAACGCAATCCGGATCTCACCTTTAGGAAGACCATGGGAATACAGAGAATACATTCACAAACACATAACAGGAGAGATGCCCTACACTCTGTGGTGCCACAAAGCTAGACTCTTCACTATATGTCTAAAATAAGATTATATTCAAGTGGAACAAGGAATTGAGCCTTAAAAACAACAAAGGGCCTAAACATAATGAGCCGTGCAGTGGAAATATCATTTGACAACAATATGCTAGTTCGAAGGCTTATACATAATATCAAACGCTAGTGAGCTTTGTTGTAAACTGTCAAACAACAGACCAGCGTCACGGTTGCCAACGTAATTCCACAAGAGGAAAGAAATCTTTCCAACATCAACAGACAGTTATTTGAATTCAGCATCCCAAAAAATGTGGTTAGTGTCTACCGCTGGCACTGAGAAAGGCGAGCATTCCTCTCGTTAAAATCCTCTTCCTCACTATCACCTCCTGCAGCCTCACTGTGGAGTGTTGATATGAAAGGAAGCTTCCCTCCTGCCGCGACTGAGATCACTCACTCAGATGAAAAGGAAACAGTTAGGGGTGCTACGGCGCCGTCTGACGGGGAGATATGGGCCACCCTGCTCTAATGATCCTGAGCTGGACGTGGACGCGTCCTCCAGCTGAGAGGAGCCGGGCGCCGCGGGGGGGCCCAGCCTCATTTACATGGGCTGATAATAAAATCTAAAAATGGACCGGTATTACTTGTGGACATTTCTCATTGTTTCTAACAGCCTCATTTTAGTTTGGAGGCAGCTCTCAAAGTACAGCATGGGTCCTATTTGTAAGCTCTCACATCGATCCAGGTGTTTTATATGCAGACCATATAAGAGGATTTGGAAGGAACATGTAAAGTCATTAAATGCATCTGTAAAATATATAGAGACCATTCTCCTAACTTGCCTGTATATATTATATGAATTATTATATAAATTATTCAAGATTATAAGTACACATTTATAGTGTATGTTAACATATATTAAGATGTTAAAAAAAAGAAGAAAAAAAAAAGGGAGAAGGGGTCGGATTAGCTTTGTTGTTTATTGTTATCAGACAATGATACTACAGATTATTCAATTATTAATTAAATATTTCGTTTTGTTATTGCATTCATTTGTATAGTACTGTATCATGTCTGTATCACCTTTTGTTTCATTTGCATTTTCTTTGGTTTTACACGCTCGAAGAAAAAAAAAACTAATGAATTTACTGCAAGACTTCCATGCAATGTAAGAAATGCAATAAATTCAAAGCAATGCAACAGTATTTTTTATAGCCATGTCTGTTATATATCACGTCCTGAATAAAACACGACACACCAACTGAAGCATGACTAGCGGGGTGTGTTTCCTCACCGTTTCTCCCGTGCTGCTTGAGCGTGTTGGCCGACAGGTGGATGGAGTTGCCCTGTCCTCCGGTCTGTGGGAACTTCAGATCGGGTAAGTTCCCATCAGTGCTCATCCTCGCCACCTCCAGCTCTGCACACACAGAAAAAAAACACAGGACAGCATGTTAAGAATCAATACGTTAGATTTGTATCATACACAACAGCATTACAGCTGAGGCATATTCCATATTCCACAGAATAGTAAATATGCTTCTTGATTTCTAGCTGAGAGTTCGATGACATGATTCTTGAATGACTAAATGAATATTACATGATTACATTTAATTGGACTATCTGCTATATTGACTTTCTTCTGTTGATGTCAAAGATATGTGTTTCATGCCACATAACATCTTCAAGAAATACTTCAAAAGCATCATTTCTTTTTCAAACAATCTCCCCAGGTTACCTTCAATTCTTAAAGAAGCATTGTTTTTCTCCAAAGCCTCCACAGTGAACACAGAATCAGAAACAAAGTGGTCTTGATGGATTGTAACCGGAAGTTGTGATACACAATTCACATCACTTTTTTGTCTATTGGTTCACGGTGGAACCATTCAAAGTTTTCTTAAATAATTCAGAGCAACATGGGGTTAAATATGAATAAAATATACACAAAAATCCCTTTTAAGAACATTCTTTCATCATGCATATGAAATGTAAAACTAAACGAACAATAACATCTCCTGTGACAGCTGGTTGCATTGCTCCAAGCAGCTCCACTGAGCCTGAATGCATCACACCCTTTCCTCTCACATCTGTGTGTCAGCAGGACTCTTAATCAACTGCCTATCAAGAGTTCACGTGACACGCTTTCCTCTCAGACTGTCAAAACAAAGCTTTTCTCTGGCCTTTGAATGAGAAGACACATTCATTTCATTTCAAGGAGAGAGTGTAGAGAGCGGGAGATGAGAGCGGCAGATAAAGCGGAGCTGCAGCTCAGCAGATGTTGTGTCTGCAGCCAGCTCCTAATTTACGGTTCAAAGACTCCAGCGTCACACAGCAGAGGGAAAACGAGCTTGCTGTTGGCAGGGCAGCAGAAATAAAAAAAAAGCTAATTCCATCAGAATTACAATGCCAGGATACAATTGAGCTTCATAAAGCGGTGGAGTGTGCTCTCATCTGGAGAGACCGCTGACCTGTGTGAAGTCTACGCTTTCCTAAATGTCACATTAACTCCAGAGCACTGACATGAATCCACTGTGTGTTGAAAGACAAGACGTGGCCCACAAAGAAATGCTGTAGTGCATCCAGAAGAACGACCAGTAATATATATATATTTACAGGGGTTATCTTCCTGGTGCAGTGACTTCCTGAAGTGTCATCATCAGCTCCAGGGCCATTTCTCAATCTCGAGGATTCTGGCTTCCAAGCCAATATTTCAAGGATGCTACGTCATCGAGTGCCGCCGAAGGACTGTTCCAATCTCCAGCATACTTGGAATTCCACCGAGGCCGCGTCTTTGGTTTGGGGGAAATTTCGAGGCTGCACATGGGTAGACTTCGCGTCCTTAAAATCCCCACAATGCTTTGCGCACGGACCAATTTCAAAAACCCTTGCGGAGAATGGCTGAACCGACGCAGCACACATTTAAATGTAAGTATGTAGTGGCGTAGAACATGTGTTGGTAAATATGTTACTTTGTTACATTTGTTTGTTATCACCAAAAATGTGTTCCGTGAAAGTAAAGCAAGTTCATAATTAGATAGGAAGGCATTGCAGAGGGTGACGAAAATCGCCCAACACATAATCGGTGTCCCACTCCCTGCCATCGAGGACATCCAGGGGATACGGTGTTTGCAGAGGGCGCACAACATCTTCAAAGACACCTCTCATCCTGCAAACTATCTGTTTGTCCTCCTACCCTCGGGGAGGCGCCTCAGGAGCCTTGGGTCCAAGACCAGCAGGTTCAGTGTCAGCTTCTTCCCCAGGGCTGTTACCCTGCTGAACTCTGCCCGCTGATAGACTCAAGCCCATACCCACCACCCACCTGTTTATATATTTAACTGTCAATGCCGTTTACACTGTATATATTCATCTGTTTATAGCTTATTTATAATTATTCTATTTATAATAATTCCATGTATAATTATTCTCATTATGTAGACTCCTGCACTGCTATTTTGCACTTCTGGTCAGATGCTTGAACTTACATTTCGTCACTAGTACATGTACTATGTAATGACAATAAAGTTGAATCTGAATATGAATCTGAGATAGACATCGTGAGGTATTTATTTTCGGTACAGTTTATGTTGAAACCGTTAGAGAGAGTGGCACACTTGTTAGCCTGTTCCATTCTTCTTCATTTTCCGAAGCCGTGGGCTTGGAAGCATACTTGCTTCGTTTCTGAAGGAAGTGACTTGGAAGTACGCGACTACGAAGCCAGCATCCTCGCGATTGAGAAACACCCCAGGTGCCCAGGGGAGAAACAGGAAGTAAGTTCCCTCGCATCAATCCTCTTAGATCATTGAGCGATCTCCCTCCTCTTCCCTCTTCAAATCATACTGACTACCCTTTACCTTGATGGAAGTAGGTTTGTCTGATGTGTTTTCACAAATGACCAATTCCTGGCCCGTGTTTTGAGACGGCGTCACCTCGGCTCCCTTCCTCTGCTGCCGAGGTGATCAGTCCAAACATTTCACGCTCCCTGCCGCTGCACCACACTAATGGCAGTCATCTCCACACATAAACCGAACGGCAGATTAGTCTAGCGCTGGAGAATCTCAACTGGAAACACAATTCCATCAAGTGTAAGGACTAGAAACTTCATTAAGCCCGATAAGGCATGCAGCTGATGTGATGTCGGTGGACTGTGACACCTCTGTCTTTGATAAAGGTTATCGCCAAAGAAAGCTACAAAAGAGGCCACATCTTAGCCTTTGTGTCTGTTCTCATACTTTCTCTTTTGTTTTAAGGTTCTCTTGTGCTTTTGCAAAAGGCCAGGGGGTTTGATGATACATTCCTATTCGACTTAGCTAAGACAATACCCCTGATAGCTCCCCGTTCCCTGGATTCCACGCATGCCCCTGGAATAAAGGAAGCATTTCCCCGCTCCCTCTCTGCCTCTCTGTTCCCTGTGAGGTTGTGTAAAAGAGCTTACGGTGGGCTTTGGGGAGTTCCTTTGATGCCATAGTCGACGTTGGACCCCGAAGGCTATACCTTCAAAGCCGTTTAAATAACACGCTAATCGGCAGAAATCTGCTCATCAGATTATCACGCAGAGAGTGAAAGCGCACAGGCGAAGTGTGACGTGTGCACACAAACAGACACACAATGGAGAGAGAAAAATATCCCGCTGCCTTTGAAAGAAAATAGATCTCATTATCAGCTTGAAATTTGGGGACGAGGATTTCTCTTCTGTTCACTCTAAGGAGAAAAGTGTTGACAGCAGGTGTGTTTGACACATCTGCACACACACTTTAGTGCAGATCAGTGTGAGGGATCATGAGTCAGCTGCTGCACTGATGTTTAAATGGTCCTTATTTAAGGGCTCCTGCGAAACAAATAAGCTGAGCAAATAGAGAGATGAGGCGCAGTAAACATGTCGACATCCCATAATGAACCAGACTACCCCACTCCTTTCCAAATCCAGAGTCTCTTAATACCCACATGAGTTGTGAGCCAGATACAATCAAATCCCTTTTATTAATTCTCGCTTCCTTTTTAAGTCAGCAGACCTATATTTTTAGATTTGTTCTGAGAAGAGAGGCAATTCATCATGACATTATTTTTGTCTTTTTATTCCCCTTGCCCCACTAACCGTCTGCAGAACCGCTTTCTTCATGTGTGCTCTCTCAACGTATGCTTAATACATTCTACTACTGATGACAGTAGCTCCATTATCTGTCTGTTGGTATTTATACTTTGGATAATGAGCAGTGATCCCTAGTCTGCAAGTTACATTAATATAAGAATAATTATCAGATCATTGTTGATTTACAGCTGACAGAGAAGAAGAAGAAGAATACAAGTCACAGACATATGTGAACATTAAAGAGATAAAAGCAAACATTTTTCAATTTCCATTTTCCTAAATATCACAATCCACACTGCTGCTGTCTTCCAGCTGAGCCACTAATCTGTTTCCCAGCAGCTTGAGGACAAATTAACTTCATTCTGTCCAAGATGGTTTACTCGTGCAGGCGAAGTCAACCAAATTAAAGTATAATTAAGTGTTTGCTCGATGCCATGCAATTTTCAATGCTTTAATTGCTGAAAAACAGCAAGCCAAAGTGATACAGATACTTTAAGTCTCACTCCAGGAAATTATTATTTGTCAGAATTTGATCCGTGCCTTCTAATGCAATTTGGAAGGCATGGGATATAGTAATTATAAAATATATGTTTTAATGCGATATTAGTGTGAGTCAGCAGGAGCCGGAGAAAGAGTCTAACAGAGCGTATGTGCCCAGTGAACACTGTCCATAGGAATGAATAGGAGGATGTTTTTCCTAATGCATCCATGGCAGAAAACATTGCAAGCTTAATATTATTGTATATGTCCTAAGAAATGTATGCTGGGCATTTTTTTTGCAGTCTATTTTCACACCATATGTAAGTTAGCATCAGGCAGTTTCAAAATGGGTTCATAGCACTGGCAAGTTGACTACTGTACTGAAAGACACTCCAGTCAAATCGCCACAATCCTTGAACCATTGAACACCTACTATTTGTATGCATATTAACACACGTTGGAGGGGATATTGAGAATTATTATATAAGTATTTACAGGTAAAGGACATCTGTATGGGAAGATAGACTCCAAACTTAATGTTCAAAAGCACTAAAAACATTGTGTGAACAACTCAACAGAAGGATTGAGTCTTTCCAAATGTTTCCTTTATAAGATGAAAAACATCTCTGGAGGCGATGTTTAATACCCTCCTCTACATATATGCACATGTAAATCATGGCTCCTGCATGTAAAGACAGACACTGCTTGCACTCACGGATGTTCTCGGTGTTCTCCTGCACGATGTCGGTCTTCAGCAGGTTGTCGGCGAGGATGAAGGCGCCCTGCTCCACCGTGTCCAGCAGCGTGGTGGCGGCCCTCAGCTGCTCCGCGGTGCTCAGCTCTCTCCACGCCGCCTGCGCCTGCGGCTGCAGCAGATTGTTGACCGTCTCCACCATGGCCTGTGTGTGTGGAGGCAGATCATTGATTCAGTGAGAAGAGCTAAGCTGCTGAGGGACTGCCACCGCTGTACTGTATGTGGAGGTGATGTGGTAAACGGTGCGAGTGAGGGGAGAGGAAAGGGGATGAAAAACAAATCATGCAACCCTGAGGGACCGGTGGAAGGAAGAGGCATGAAGTGTTTCCCCCCCCTTTTTCATTTGAAGTAATATTCCTAGATAATGTTTCTACTGAGCAATGATATGCTTTTGGACATAGCAAATAGCACCTTCATCTGTTACACTAGTTTTTATCTTCTAGAAGAATTAATCACCACAATACTAGAGGCGAGTTTGTACACGACTTAAGGCTAGAGTGTTTAATTGGTCTGATTAATGTTTCTCCATGCAGACGCTCCCAATGCACTACACACGGAAACATTAAGACAGTGCATGAACAAGGTATCGCTGCTAGCATCAATCTGCAAGCATCCTTCCTGCATTTTAAAATCTCAGTTAGGCCTTCTTTATAATCTTCACACAACAACGCCAAAGCGAGGAAGAAACATCCTCGAAGACAAGATGAAAAATTAAGAGCCATTAAAGATTTAAAAATGCCAATGGCGAGATGTATGAAGAGAATAGTAATTGGTAAAGCCAAGCAATTAATTCAATTCTGCACTGAAGAGCAAAATGAGTCTGAGTGGAAGAAAATACATTTGTGAGGTGGGCGAACGCAGAATTATTAGACATTTCCTGCTCGGCGTATGATAGTAACCAATCTGCCTTTCAAAGAGGAAATGTCATATCTGATGTAAAAATGGTTTGACTTTTGATTTTCCTTTTTGCACTTCTTCAAAAGCCAGTTTAATCTGTGACATGCAGAAGATAGAAGATCTGATGCGATTTAAAAACAGGGAGTGTCAAAGTTCTCTCTGAACTTCGATCAGATCCGTGTTTTGATCAGCGGATCATGAAAGAGTTTGAGTCAGAAAACAGCACAGGGATAAAGCTACAGGCGAATACGAAGAATCATGTGCTTTAGTGTATCAAATGACTTCCTGATGAAAAAAAGTGTAATGGACACCCCCCAATTACCTCATGATGTTAAGTTGTATGTTTGTTCTGTGATAGAAGAGGAGATTGTGTTCGGCTCACTGACGCTGGATGAGCATTTCAAACAGCACCAGCTGGCTTTCTCCTCATTCAAAACATACCCGGCACACACGAGCCGCCGCCCACACACACTTGAGAGGCTGACGCAAGAGCGAACACACACCTCTGCACCTGCTCGTACACACAAACAGAGAAACTCGCACGCCCGTGTGCACGCCGTCTGGCAACTTTGATGTAATTATTCATTATCTGCAGCCAATCTCCAATCACACCTCCTGACATTCAGCTCCAGGCAGAGGTTGATTCGCTCTCAATTAAGGAGCTCCTTTTCTTCAGGCACTGACATTTTATATCCCTTTGTTCACCACGGCAATGTTTTTTTCAAACACTGGAATAATGGTTGTTCAGGGGGAGCGATTGATGGACTCGCTGCTTTGCATGCAGCGGAGACGTAGACAGACGAACAGGGTTGAAGAAAGGCGGACGAATGGGTCAGTAACTTTGTGAATGCACGATGGATAATTGATAAGAGTGAATACAAGTGTGTATGAAACATTTACCAAAAGCGGTGTTGTAATAAAGATCAGCTTTTCTTTCAGGCATTTATGATGTAAAAGAATGACAGTCACTCATGGAGCATCTGTTGTACATGCAACAGATTACCAAATCACTGAGACGCAAATTATTCATTACTGATATTAATATGTCTGTGGCGTGGCAATTTTGCCTCATTAAAACCAGATAATTGAAATCTCAGGACTGAAGAGAGATACTTCACATACAAAACATCTATGTTAAGTGTTAATAATGTCCAAAAGAAAGCTATACTCCTGCTGATATCCAAGTGAAGCATGTCAATGCCTTTGTCCTCTAAAATGGTCAAATAAGTCCACACTGAATGAGAAGTGTCTTTCCAGTGTTACACTGTGTGTAAAGAAGAAGAAGAAGAAGAAGAAGGACATAAATCGTTTAAACCGCAGCAATGGCTATGATATTAATGTTGCATTTTTGTATGTTATCTCCTACCAACATATATTTGTCCCTCAAAATGTATAAGGAACAAGAGTCAAAAGAGTGTTTTTGTGACACAGCTTTGTAGATTCGAAGCAAGCATGACCAAAACAGACTTGAGAACAATCCCAACATCTTCCCCTGCAGAATCAGCAGCACTCAGATATGCGTCTACAGCATGCCCACTCTGATGTTAAACATGAAGCTACAGCCAGCAGCCGGTGAGCTGGAGATGTGCGCCCATGCAGCAGCACAGTGGAGACGTGATGCCATTAGCACGCTGCCACTCCATCTGTCACATGTAGCTTCCAGTCTGCTGAAGCTAGCTCACACATTTCCTTGTCTACTTTCCTTTCCTGTGCTGAAAGAAGGTAGTGGTTCCTGGTACAAGAGGGAAATGCTCCTCAGCTGCAGGACTGTTCCATGTGGAAAAAGGAGGAGGACAGGGCGTGAAAAGCTGCAGAGCATGGGCCATTTGTAGTGATGCAGAGAGAAGGGAGGTGGACATTAGCGTAGCCTTGGCTGCGGTCCAAGGTGTGTGTGCTGATTGATGAAATGAACTCTAGGTCTGGGAAATTGATTCTGGCGGAGGCTGATCTCCCTCTCCTCCTCCCTTCCTGTTCTCCAGTCGGTTCCTCTCACTTTTGTCTGACTGAAAATGAGAAGTAAAATCAACACAAATGTATCTGACGACATCGGCTCAGGTGAGGCTTTTGCATCATTTCTGTTTATTTTTTTCATTTGACCTGCGAGCCAAATCCTCGCCTTCTCTGAACATCTCTGCAAGCTTCTCGTTTAATATTTCATTACATCTCTCTCTTGTAGGCGGGTGGTTGTGTCTGTGAGTTTCTGAGGGATTATCTCTCTGCTTTTTGTCTATGTTTAATCTCACTATTGTACTATTCCCACACATCAGCCCGTTTATTTATTTATCAACAGCAGAGAGGCTGGCTTTCATTACAAATACATCTTAAAGGAGACATGCCTTACCCAGTTTTAGAAGCATGTATTTTAGAAATACAAAACGTCATCCATGTTGACCTGTTGCCTAATTGAATTAAAGTGTTTATACTGTATCAGTACAAAAACCGCCTTGTTATACTCTGAATATAAGATTGTTTATTTAACAAAAATACAGTTTTGTTTCCTAAGTATTTCCAGCTACTATTTCACTTTTGATTTTACAAATTAATTTGTTCAATGTAACACTCATTTAACATTTCCTGCAGACATTTCTCATTTTAAGGAAATAGTTTCTGTTCGGCTCTTAGAATGTTGTTTTGGAAGTGAGTTTGTGACTTTGTATTTTTCACAGGAAACACATCTAATGTGAAGCGGCTGTCAAGAGGATCAGCACCTCTAAATGTGAGGCCATGTACTCAGCAGGAAACGTATGGACTGTCCACTCCGAGTAGAGAATGAGTCTTAACCTAAGTAGAGGAGTTCAAGTATCTCGGGGTCTTGTTCTGAGTGGGTGGACAATGGAGCGTGAGATGGGCCGGAGAATCGGAGCAGTGGGAGCTTTGTGCACCGTTGTGATGAAGAGAGAAGGCCATGTTTATTCCTACCCTCACCTATGGTCATGAAGGGGGGGGTGACATGACCAAAAGATTGAGATTGTGGGTACAACAGTTCAAATGGGTTTTCCCCCGGAGGGTGGCTAGCATCTCCCTTAGGGATAAGGTCAGTCATAGCGAGGGACTCGGAGTAGAGCCTCTGCTGCTTCACGTTGAAAGGAGCCTGTTGAGGTGGTTCGGGGAGTAAGGGTGCCACAGAGGGGCAGACCCAGGACCAGGTGGAGGGATTATATTACCAAGTTTGCTTGAGAGCGTCTTGGAAGTCCCCAGTCAGAGCAGGTTGATCCAGGGTAAGAGAAGTGTGGGGGCTTGGTTGGAACTGTGGTTGACAATGAAAAAATAGTTTTTTTCATCGTTTAAACCAACTTGCAGAAAAGCTCACACTAGTCACAGGGCAAAGCTAACTTTAAAGCTACATAGGTACAATGATATGCTATTTTTTCCAATCAAAAATTCCAACACTGCAAGAGACATTATTAATCCAAAACATCTTGTGAGAAGGAATCGATTGTACTTCAAAAAACACCTCAAACACTCTTTTATTTGACATTTTAGAATTACCAGTATGTATTTTCATGTATTAATAATATCATGCTACAATCCCTGAAAACTCCTTGCTTCTCTTCATCTCACAATATGCATGGCTCCCTGCAGGCCAGATGAGGATATCTCTCCATTTATGAGGAGGAGGTTATCTTCATCTTCCAACAAATTTACCGCCAGAGAAATTATATAATCTCGTTACATTCTGGAATGAGGATCCTCCCTCCGTTCCGCCTGCTCTCAGGTCATCTGCGCTACTACCCTCCCCCGGTCGTCGCTTTAATGAGGGGTCGCAGCGCCGGATCCTCCCTCTGTCCTCAACATTCACACTCACTTGGCTTCGCAAGATATTATCTTTTGTGTGTTGCACGACATACTTCTCTGCTTTAGAACACAATGAATGCCGCAGGAAGACACTATGCAAAGCTAGCGTGCTTGACTTTAGCTTAGTGGATGGACATAATCTCAGTAATTGCACCGTAATGTCACTACCCATAAACAAGCTGCTGTTACCATGAGGCACAGGAGGCCGCGGTTTTCATCATGTTTGTTTGAAAATCTAAAGGGCACCACGGGGAATCCTGCAGGGCGAACACAGAACATGATATGCTTTGTAGTTTATCAAGGCCAAATTGGTTATGACTTGTGGCAGAGATCACTGCTTATGAACAAACCGAGACGGATTCAGAAGGAGTCACAACCAATGATTGTCTCATAGGCACAGGTGTGAAGTTGATGCTGAAGAGATAAAAACGTCAGAACGAGGTGAATTCACCACTTAAAAGCGATGAGAATCACTCTTTACCTCATTTAGACATTAACCTGAAGCCCTGCACTTCATCTTGGAGTGTGTCGTCCTTCAGCACAACCGCACCTGCACTCACACACTCTGCCATGTTCCCAAAGTACTGAGGTGTGTTTGCAGAGGCAGGTGCGCGTCTCATTTGCTTTGAATTCCTCTGTTAATCCCATTTATGTCAACCCCGCTGGAGAAAACATTGCCCAAATTCTCTAATCAATGAAAAGTCCCTGAAAGGCTTGGCGGCGCGTGCAGTCGATGGCGGTGTTTACCTATGGCCACAGATGTTGCTCCATTATTCCGCTTCGTCAAGTGAAAGCTCCTCAGAGGTGTTTGAATTTATCAACCCAGCGAGGGAGCAAGAGGAGGGGGTGCACAGCAGAGCGTACAGTCGGCTATGGGAATGTACGTAACAGCCTCAGTGTGGAAACATGAGACCAGGTGCAGCAGCTGCAGGTACATCACAGAGTTGTACCTTCTTTAGCCGTGCCACTGACTTGGCTCCATACTGGTGATATTGGTGTATTTGTATATCATCAATTATCGGATTGCTATGAAAATGTTAGAATAAGTCATCAGAAATATTTATTTATCCCGGGGGAATTCGTTTTTCTGGACAGTTATTCCATTATAGAATGCAGTAAAAAAAAAAAAATAATAATAATAATGTAATAATAATAATGCAAACATTAGGAGTAAAATATGTAATATATGCAACATATCAAATCAAATATGAGTGCCGTCTCGAGCATATGAGTATTTTTTTATTTTTAGATTCAATACGGTTAGATTAGATGTATTTTATTCATCCATATTGGGAAATTGTTTTGTTGCAGCAGCATGTTTACACTTTATATTCAAGGCATTGCAACCGAGTAAAAAGCATATTATAAATAATAATAATATATTCCAAATGTTGATCTAAATAATAACTTAAATGTTTACTTTGTAAGTGAGGTGTCACCTTATACGATGTTGTTTAAACATTTTATTTAAAAACCAAGCACCAGTTCAGTTAATTTGTCGAATACGTTGACCTACTCCCGGATAAACCAATTTCTTTGTGTTATGAGCTCATTGTAAAACAATTATTGGTGCCGAGTTGTCATTATTTATATGTTTTCCATACTTTTGGTTGATAATGGGTGACTAATACTCAGAGTAATGCACTTTTTCAATTATTGACAAAACAGAAAATTGCCAATTTTTGGTCTTTCAATGGCCTTTTTCGGAAACCACCATACTATAAGCATCTCAGAAACACATTTGCAAGTGAGCACACTCGACTGTAGGCAAACATACATTCAGTTGTATATTATTTGCACACATGGGAGAAAAAAAAAAAATAGCAGTGCCTTCTGACATGCCTCAGAGGAATGTAGGCAAATGCATGTTGCTTTACATGAGCTTCAGAGCGTGCACACAACAAACGTCCGTCTCTAATGAGAAGTGCAGCTTTATGGGAGCATCTGTACGGCAGACAAGATGTCAACTTATTCCACAGTTTTCCCGTCAAACTATTCTGATGACAGTTCACATCTCAGGAATACCAAAACCACTCAGCAGCACGCGAAAAAAGTGAGAGAAGCAATAGAGGCCCCCCCCTTAAATTAGGACACACATGCATTATGCATCAGGGAGAATCACAACACACCATGACTTTGGCTGACAGAGTAGTTAGAAGTTGACTTGCTGCAGTAATGAGGTCACTTCTGTGGTTCTTAAGCATTTTCTGAGAAAAGTAGAGTGTGTTAGATGCCTGAGAGCATTTTCTTTTGACTGATGCTATCCACTTATGTGGGTTATTTCACTGGAACGCACTGCTGATGTGATGGTTTAAGGGCATTTTTTAAATGATTGAGGCACCTGAGAAAAATGCATGCTCAGGCCAAACACATTAGAGGAAGAATTCCACGACACGTGCATGCAGGGGGGGAAATGATGACATATGACTTCAAGGCACGGAAGTTAACTTGGATTATATGATGAAAGATGACAGCAGAGTTGCCACAATGAGGTAATGGAGGGGATTTAGAGGGGGGGAGATTTTGTCCAAATACCTGAACATAAAAGCGGCAAGAGCGCTCTCTTTTCTGCAGCTGCAACACAAAGAAAATCAACGAGTTAGGAAAAGGTTAACATATCAAACAACTCCTCTGAAATACATTTCTTTCAGCAGCTTGAAGTAAAGATTCAAATCACTTTCATAAATCGTGTAGCAAATACGTTAATTATACCTGATCTTAGAAACACATCAGACACATCGTGTGTTAATTAGCACTAAAACGAGATGTACAAGCCATGTGGGAATACACCTATGGCACACTTGAATGTGATTTCAAGGTAAGCATTTCAGTTTTTCAGAAAAATAAGATGTGAGAACTCAGGAGAGCGGTTGTGATTTAGCACACCTGAATGACGGGTAGCTCGGTTAGCACTGCACGCAGACTGAATTATTTTAATGGAGTTCTAAAACGAGCGGGCTAGCCAACAAAGCTTCTGTGTGGCTTAACAGCTAGAATCTGGTACCGTGCTAAATCCATGCAGATTAGCTCCTAAAAGCACCGTTTCCTCATAAAGGAGCCCCCGTGCTACACATCACAGAGCCCACTCCTCTGGAAAGCGTGAGCCGGCTCCCCTTTGATCATGAGCAGCACACTGATCTCTCCGTTTGCCAACTCAATCCTCTCATTGTCTGCTGGCAGGAGCATTGTGCAGCGCTATCGGCAAAAACAAATCTTTAATTCGCTTAGCTCTCTGCAGATTGTGTCAAAAAGGATTGGAGGTAAACATCAGCCCGGGAGGACGTCCAACACGAGGGAGAGAGGCACAATGGACGGAGGATTATAAATCCCCTGACCTCCTTAATAAAAGCTCTTTTCATTTAACTCCACATAACTGCCTTTTTGAGCCAGTTCCTCACCTTTACAAGAGAAACTAAAGACTTCAGCAGCTATCTCCACCACAGCAGATCTTCAATGGGGGGTTTTTATGTGACACCTTTTTTCAAGAGGTATTATAAACTCCTCAATGTGAGTTTCCTCATTGCCTGCCACCTTTGCTTTCGGCCATCTTTACTGCCTTGCCTCTCCATTGGAGGACACTGCCACTAAAATCTCAATGGGGACATCTGTGTGTGTCGCAGCAATGAAAAAAAAACGGTCTGCCCCCCCCCCCCCGAAAAGCTATCTGAGACCAGGTGTTCATTCTCCCCTACAAGTGAAGCCGCTCCTCCAAGTTAACGAGTGACTTTTTAAATGTCACTGATGTTTGCTGTTGAGGAAGTATTATTTGTGCTCGCAGTGAGTCGCTGAGATGAGAAGCTTGGATCCGAAAACCTACGCTGTACTATTAGTATAAATCAAATGCTGCATGTGTAGTGCTTTAGACGAGCATGACATCCTTTAAACTACATCAAAGTTGAACTGATAGCATAATGCATGAGAGCTACAGATATGCTCTCCGCTGTAGTTGAAGGTGTTTCAAATGGATTGACCTCAGGATAACGCTCTTTTTCTGACAGCAGCGGCAGATCATTAAAACAAACTACTGTTCAGGTTGCACTGGGTGGAGGTGATGTGGAAGGTACGGTAAGCATACATTTTGAAAACTCAGAAAGGTTTTGGACTCATAAATTGGCACTTTTGAGTTAACGTTGTAAGCTTTGGCGTAAAGGAGTAGAAACCATCCTGTTAGATAGCCATATATGTATTAGAGCATAGATATTCCTTTTTGTACCTTGTTGAGGCTCCGTGCAGCGCTGTCTTTGCCACCGGGCGTCAGGTTCCTGAGCTGCACGTCGAGCAGGTCCACCAGCTGCACCATGGCCTTCACGGTGAACGTGATGTCTCCCGCCTGGAGATTACGCTTCGTTTGCTCTGCTAACTCCCGGGCGATGACTGCAGCCGTCTCTCCAGCTTTGAGCTGCAGGAACAAGGACAGAAAAGAACCAAAAATTAGGTGATAACTGGCACAGATGTATTCCTTATATTCTTTAACTCATCGTACACAAGCCATAAAGATGACAAATTGCAATAAACATATTTGTAGCCCTAGCCTATATGTTTTCCCTAACTGCTGCTTTGCTGCACACAGTTATTGTGGCGAGACGGCACTCAGCTGAGGGCCAATATTGTATCTGGAAGCAATTATAAAATCAACCAATGAGGGGATTTCCCCAGATAGCCTTACACCTTTATGAAGCTAATGGAGAGCTGCAGCTCAGGGCGGGCAGTGTGCAAGTTGTACACAGAGGACACATCCTCTACAATATTCATTTTTCTTTCTTTTGTTTGGACGAGATGTGATTTTTGTGTCTTGGGATTTGTTGAAAACAGAAACATATTATGATTAGCATTTGCCTTTCGTGTTTTAAAGGCTTTATTTCTATTTAGGAGACCTTTTCTGTTTAATTTCTAACTCACTCTGACACTCTTCTGTATTACATTATTTGTCACTGACAATGCAGGAACAATTACCCTGCATGTATACAAAAACAATAAAACCCAAAGCTAATATCTTAGCAACCAACAATATGATGTGGGTTTCTGTACATGCTGCTCCTGTACATGAAGCTTTATCTGGATACATATAAATAAATAATCTATTATTATCTATAGATATAAAATAATAAAAACATTTCTATAAACATGAAAAAGTTCAATAATGTATAACCTGTTCCACCCCGAGCCTGTTTTTCATGTTTCAGGCTCGAAAATGACATTCCCAGAACAAATGACCATATCTTAATAATCTTTTTTCTCAAACTAATGATAAACCTGTGAGTTGGATGTAGAAAAGTCAGAATCAATATAGATGTTTTTTTATTTTAAAGAAAATTCAGATTGAACATGGTAAAAAACTGTAAATTATAGTGTACGTCCAAAAAATACTTTGTACTTATAGTGAAAACTAACCTTGGATGATGGGTTAGTAGACTAAAAGCTTTAGGAATCCAAAGTACAACATATAATAAGTACCCTGTATCAAGATTGATGCAAAACAAGTGATATTTGACCTTTTTAGAGACATTTAGAAAAAAAAAACCTCTTTTGGGGTCATTTGGGTGGATTTTCCATATCTCTGGCCCCCCTTGCTCGATTTTGACATGTGACATCTCTTTCTGACCGTCAGAGCCAATAGAATCGAGGGGAAGTCCCACATAGTCCTTATTTGGTCATGTCTGTTTGTTAGAGTGCCGCGTGAGTCAATACATGGGAAATAGCAGCAGCAGGTGGCTACCATTAGCAGCTAACTTTTGGTCTCCGGTTTTGCCATCAATATGGAATTATGGACTATAAATGAAAAAAATGAGATTGCACATTATTTCTCAACCTATAGATTAACCGTTGCAGCAGCGTTTTTTCTCGTTTGAATGCCATTGAACACTCTAATGATCAGATTGGCAGCTACGGTGAGACATATCCGGTAGAAAAGCTCCGTGAAGGTACGTGTTGTGATATCTGTGTTTGCTTCCCCTGTTGTGAGTTTGTATCTTTCAGTGTTGAGGCTGGCACCGTTAGATTCTGTGTCTTTATGATCATAAACGATGTTATGGATGTGCAGAGCTAGGATAAGTAATAAGGGAGCTTGGAGTGATTTTCATCTGTGGAAGCCGTAGTACTGTAAAAAGCACGACCAATCATCTGAGCCGGCCCGGCTAAAATAACTGGATGGCCTACCTGCCTGTCAGCCTTCCATCTGTGCACAAACTTTTCTCGTGCCCTCATTGGTCATGTGCGTGTTCGTGTGTGTTGGAGGAGGGGCTCTGTAAGGAAGTGGCATATTTTTTTCCGGTTGTGGATTTTCAAATTCTAGCGCACTCGAGCGGGTTTCTCCAAAATTACCTACCCCACCTTTAATAAGAAAAAGTGATTTTCTGCTCAATTGTAAAATGGCTAATACCTCAAGTCGTAAGTCAGTGTTACTATAACAAATCTAGCTATTCTTAGAGTAGAAACTAAATTGCCACATGAGTTTTCTTTTAAAAGGTAACGCTCTTATATCTAAACCAGGGGTGTCAAACTCAAGGCCCGGGGGCCAAATCCGGCCCGCCACTTCATTGTATGTGGCCCACAAGAACTTGCAAAGAATATAATACGTTTATTATAATGTTACGTGCCGCTTTACAGGAGAACGTTGCCCATAAACTACATGTCCCACAATGCATCTAAATTTGTGACATGCGCACTGAAGAGACTTGCAATTATTTTCCCTAGACTTCTGCTTTCAGACGTAGTTAATAATGAAGTTATTACCCACTCCGATAATAATCCAATGCAGAGGAAATATTGTAAAATAATACATTATTTTATATTAATTATGTATATTTATATAGTCTTAAAGTTACCACCGGCAACCATAATTCTAATGTGGCCTTGATGAAATTGAGTTTGACCCCCCTGATCCAAACTGTGAGCTGTGGAGGCATCTGTTTATTTGCTAATGAGGCTCACCACAAACCCTGACACAAGTTTTCACACTTATTTATCCCAGTTTTCAAATGAGAGCCGACCTACAGTAGCTATCTCTACCTAATAATGTGACTAGGTGGAGCATATCAAACGTTTCCATGCTACACCTAAAACACAACGGCATGTACTATTGGGTCTCCATCTTGAGAAGAGCAAAATGTAACTTCGCATTCATCTTGAATCATTTCAGGAACTCCTTTCAGTGTCAAGCTGTTTTTATCAAAAGTCGTGTAACTTGATGCAGGAAGATGAGCTTTAAAACCGCAGTGACACTAAGTACAACAGATTTACTTCGGCATCACTTGCTATCATCGCCTGTGAGTTTATTAAGCCAATTATGCTCTTTATTAGTCTTCACAGAGGTTTGGGAACGTGCCTCTGGAAGATGTTTTCCTCTTAATGAGGCGTTTCTTTTTTTCTAATATCATTGCTTTTATCCTCCATATTGTCCTCACTCGTTTTGTCGTTGGAAGCATCTGGTAATGAGCAGATCAATGTACAGGAAATATAAAAGAACAAAGTGGCAGATGGGCATCTCTGACACGATGGTCTTAATTAAAGTGTTCCACAGCGGCCAGCAGAAGAAGAACATTCATGACACTTCTCTTTAAGTGCATACATTTCTTGATTGTCACCTTTTTTCCCAGATGTCGAGTATGTGCAACATCAGCCTCAGAGGAGCTTTGCTGCTCAGAAATACACCTGATCATCCCTCTCCTCTCTATTCTGTTCTGCATCCGTTTCTGCACACTGCCGTTAGTTTAACGGGCTGAGCTCGGTGCCGGTGAATACATCAGAGGCGTTATAACATGCACGCCTCAGGGGTCTGCGCTATGAGTTTAAAGGAGAACATTTTCAACATTGCTTGCCATTCATAATCTGGAACCCTGATCCCCACTTGCAGCTACCCTTCTCCTCTCCTGATTCAATTGTATTACAGATTTAAACAGGAAGCTTTAAATGGGGATCAGCATAATAACCTGCTGCAGAGGCAGGAGGAAATCTTTCTTTTAGGAGAAACCTCCGGCTAATGCTCAACATGAATTGACTTGTCAAGAACAGACCACACATAACTAAGAACCTGTACAAGTCATGTTTTATATATACACCTTTTCTTTTGAATTGTGAACTGTGCAACATCTTACTTAGAAAAGGGATGCACCAATCATAATTGTTCCCTTCCCTCGAGTGTGTTCTATAGGTTTGTGTGCATGTAAATGGTCTGCAAAGGCCAAAGTTTCTCTCCCACACACTCCCCCCCCTGCCTGAAAAGCCTCCATTGAATTTTACTTCCGGAACATAGTTACATGTAAGCGGTTGAACAACAGCCGGCAAGCTAACCAATCAGAGCAGACAGATTTTTCGAATATTTGTTACAGTCTCCATAATCGAAAATTATTTTTTAAATTCGATTTTATTTATATATTTTTTTATTATTATTTATGTTTTTCTTTTTTTTCCTGGCTTAGTTTCAACCAAAATATAGACGAATGCTAATAATAGTATTAATAATTGTAAATGGCCATTGGTCACACCACCAGTTTGACACCAGGCGAATAATCGATTAATATTCACCAGGGCAGTCCGATTTTCGAATTTGATCATGGTCCGTTTCTGGCATCCCTAGTCAGTATGGACCCAATATCAGTATCTGTGCATCCCTGACTCCTAAATACATGTATTTTAAAACATAGGCAAAGATTCACCTCCTAATCAAAGCACATCTCGTCGTTTCACTGTTTCTGACTAATTCTATGTTGCAGCTGTTTACCTTCTGGCTGATGAGGTTGACCCAGGGGGAGGTGCAGTTGCTGAAGTCGGGCCCCTGGGGGTCCCAGTATCCCTCTGGACCCACGCACATGTAGGAGGCCACGCCTGGAGACAGAACAATGAAATCACATTTATTATATTAGAAGAGAAAAACCCATCTGTAGGACACTGACTAAAACTATGCGGCAACCATTTTGTATATGGATGAATACTTATGCATTTGATTTTATTAACGCAAGTTTGCCTCTTCATTTAATATGTAAATCTAGTTTTGTATTCTTTTTATCTGCACTTTCCCTTTGCTGTAACACTTTAAATGTTCCCACTGTAGGACGAGGAAAGGGTTTCTGATTACGTGTGTTTTGTGTGTGTGTGTGTGTGTGTGTGTGTGTTTCTGGAAGACCTCTCGTCTTACCCACGTTTTCTCATTTCTCTTACTTTTCCCATTACAGAGTGATGAACTACACAATGCTCTCAGTCAGACCAACGAAAGCCCAATCCTCCCGTATGTCAAGCACTTTTTCTTATTTTCTAAATAAAACTGCGACATCCCAAAGAAACACAATTCTTAAGTGATTAAATTAAACGATGCAGCAGAATGTAATTGGGCGGTTTTATCTTGCAGTGACTGAAATGAAGTTTGCACCACTCGAGGCCAGCGGAGTTCGCCCAGACGGCGTCTGTATGCAGTCATTAAAAATCACACGGTGTCTGTGTGTGACACTTCAACTCCTGCATGGAAAATACAGCAACATGGGCGCCAATTAAGTGTGCCGAAGCTGAATTCATCGGGAAAGGTCAATTAAGCAGGCTGGGGAAATTGTGTCTGCAGAAAGTATTGAGATTTAGGGAGTGTCACTCTTACAATGTTGACTCTTTTCCACACTTTTGTACTAAAACAGCTCCAGATATAAAACAATTCAACAATGTAACCATCAATTCAGCCTTATAAATCACAGTTGAAGAAGTAGTCAGATGTTTCACTTAGAGACCTTATTATGTGTTTCTTTCCCTGTAGTGTGTTTGATAGGTTTCAGTGCGCGTACATGGTCTGCAAACACACATTTTACTGAAACGGTACTTTAAATAGCGCATTTCACTATATTCCAGCACTTTCAATCATGACAATACATAAAATATGGTTATATCAAGATATTAACAGTAAAAAACAACAACAACGATGACAGACTATTGCAATATTGTGCAACAACCCTTCTATGTGCAATATACAATCAGGGCCGCCCCTCCCTACAGGCCAATCACGCAGGCTGCATGGGGCCCCACCTTGCGCAGGGGGCCCCGCCCAGAGGGCCTCAGCTGCTGTGCGCAGTTCTCCGCACAGTTCTCCGCGCACCCCCCGCTGACACGCGAGAGTGTGAGTAGGTGACAAGGGGAGCACGTCTGTAACCCCGTTGCAATGAATCGACCAATCACGGCTTTGATACGGCCACTAGTGCAGGTGAAGAGATGTCGGTGAAAAGACAGTTTCAGTCCGGCGCAAGCAAGAGGGAAAAAAAACAAAACATGAAGAAACTAGAGCATCACTCGATGGTGGGTTATTGTATGAGTCAAATTTACAACTTGCGAATTTTGTATAAGTCACATTGCCAATTGCCATATTAAAACATCAGCTGCAATTCACCACATGAAGAAGGCAGTCTCTGCAGAGCATATAGGCTAATGGAGATGCAGTTATTTCCAGCATTCTTTATTTACCATTCATTCAAGTATGTTATGCCTGTTATCTGCTAATGTACAGGAGGAAGAGTGATACACTGTCTGTCTAGTTGGCTTACATAACAGTTAACGTTTACAGCCTAACAAACATGGAGCATTGTTTCCCCTTTTATTCATTTTTATGTCAATTTGCACATTTCATGGTGATGCTCAGTCATCATCATGTCAACCACAACACCGAGAAATACTGATAGGAATGTGTGTGTAGTTGTTGATACATTGCTGACAGAGGGAACTACATTTGAACACAGATTTAAGAAGTATCAGTTTTTGAGCATGTCATAAGCATGTTTTGTCTTGACTATATTACAACTATATTATAATAAAAATAATATAGTATTTATGTTATTGAATTGATTATGATTATTAGTAGAAGTAGTTTATTTGCATTAATTATATTTTAATCTTTTTGAGGCTAGCATTTGGCCGGAAATGCAGACGTATTCACCTGTAAACGCATACTGAACGACATACATGCACATTTACCATTTACCTCACTGTATAAAAAAGTAACTGTGTTGATAATAATAAACAGGAATTATATTTGCAAAGTACTTTGTTTCCAAAAAAAACGTTTTCACTCCTGTCGGTTGGGGGCCTCATCTCACAATGTTGCTTGGGGCCCCAAGTTGGCCAGGGGCGGCCCTGTATACACTCTTCTGCATTGTACTACTGTTATTACTGACTACTACTTCACTTTAGCTATAGTGCAATAATCTCTGTTATGTGCAAAATACACATTACATATTATTTCCTACACATTTATATATTAGGTAAGTATTTTTAACCATGTCTGCGTACTTATTTCTCCTTACTTTTATTAAATTGTACTTTTAATTAAGTAAGCCTTTGTATTTAGCCTTGTATTTCCACTGTTACCCTTGCTGTTCATTTTCTACAGTTGGACAAATAAAGGATATCTGTATTTGCAAACAGAGCGTGTCTTTGACCTGATCTTCCCTGTACCTCAAATAACCTGCGTCTCTATTTTCAGAGCGAGCCTCGCCAGTTACACGCTGACATTAAATCGCCCTTGCTGGCTCTGGTGAGGCGGGCGGCATTAGCAGATATACATTTTGATTGACACATCATTTCCTTCCACAGTCCACCTTGGACAGCCTTATGTTTGATGGGTTTATAAGATAAGGGACAGCGCATTTCCTCCTATATTGAGAGGCAGGATGAGGAGACAGAGTGACAGCGAGCGGAGAAGTGAAGGTAAGACGGGGGAAAGGAGCTCGAGGAACTTTCAAAGAGCGTCGGAGGAAGCTCAGAGTCGTGTCTCTGCTCGTCTGAAGAGCAGCGGCTTTGAAGAGCGAGCCGAGGAAAGGGGAGGGGGTGTTCCTCTTATCTTTCCATACGACGGCTGTTAGTGAGGTCTCGACGGGCGCGGGTGTCGCCCATTAATGAAGCCTCTACGTACGTGCGCGTGTGTGTGTGTGTCTGTCGGTGTGTGTAGCGATTGATGGTTTTCAGGCTTCGAGACATATTTCAACCCTATAAAGTCACTCCCAAATCTATAATACAAATCTGAATAAGGAGAAATTGCAGAAGATAAATTATAAATAAATAGGATATCTGATTTGCATCACCTGTTCTTTTTGTTTTACTTTGTTTCTAAGTTATATTTGAGTTCAATTTAAACTTAATTTCTCAACCATTGTCAATTGTAGCATCTTTACTCAAAAAAAGTCTCGTTAAAATATGAGCTGCTTGATCAGCACTTAAAGCTTTTCCATGTAAAGAAGCCAACATTGATTTGATCTTAATGCACACTTCCCTTTCTTTGTGATATTAAGACAAAGCAGAGGCCTGACAAACAAAGCCCTTTCAACTAGCCTGACACAAAAGAGGATAGACGGGAAAATGTGTCTGAGGCGTGCTAGCTTCCATACAGATGCAATGCTTGGCTATCTTATCTATCAGGAAGTGATGCGAGGAGCTGCAGGGAGTGTAAACACAAAGAAACACACAGCGGCGAGCAAACACGCAGCCTGCAGACCGTCTGCTAACGAGAGTATCGACATCCTCTCTCATCGAAGGAATAAAGAAACAACATCTATAATTCAGCAGCAGTTTTCATCTTTAAACACAGCGGGGTTTGAGCTTCTGGGACATTAATCAGGTTGAACTGAATGGTGCTGTTAGGAACATTACATTTCATACTCTATTGATCCACAAACTGTCGAGTGGCCTAAATACAAAGGAATGACACATGAGAATAAAAACAAATGTTTGTAGTTTTGGCGAAAGCAATTCCTTAGTTTCGGGAAAACAGTGACAGCTCTTCAACGACAGATACAGGTAGAACTACTTGCATCTACAATATCCATCCATTTGGATCACACAGCTCCGACCAATAAAATAAAATGAACTAAATTAGTTTTGAATGCACAGTATAACAATCATCAACAAATCCAAGTTGTTTCAAATAAATAAGAACTAGGCTTAGGTATTTCAAATTTCCCTGGTTAATGTATTTGTTAACAAAGCCTCTTTTCCCATGTTGTCTTTACCAGGTTTATGTATATATAAAATATCAAAACTTAAGATAATCCACATTACCTAATGTTCCTGGGGGGCAGGGCATCTTGACCCCCATACCCTGCTTGGTTCTGGGCCAGGAGACGTCCATCATCACTAGGGGGTTGCAGTACTCCACCCTGATGTTGGGGAGCTTGGAGGAAGGTGGCCCCCTGCTGTGCTCCTCCTCAGGGAGCAGACCCCCCACCAGCGTGTGCACGGGGGCCGACGCTGTGGAGGTGGTGCGGGGCCACGGGACCAGCGCTGCCGGGGTGGTGGAGGAAGGCTTCTTGGCGGTGGTCCTGGATGTGGTCCTGGTAGAGGTGGTCATTCGAGGGGTGGAGCTCGTCATCATGGTGGTGGTGTCCATGTAAACCACCACAGAAGAGGAGGATTCTGGGAAAATGAGGAACAAATGCAGAGTTGTCATTTTAAGGGAAGAGTTTAAACAGGATCAATTGGAGCTGGCAGGCGTGGCTTTGCATTGGCGTGCATCACACACACACACACACACACACACACACACACACACACACACACAA
>CALSBZ010043254.1:1423729-1441639 GCA_943591055.1 Gobionotothen gibberifrons | reverse complement strand
GGAAGTTATCGGTATCGGTTTCAAAAAACCAATATCGTGCATCCCTACTAATATTGTCTTTATTAAATGTCTTCCAAATGGTGTGTGTATCTATATGATATTGTAGGTGCTATGAATTACAGTAAATGCAAGTTAAATGAAAGTAAATACTTTTGCTGCTACATTTCCCAGGAATTGACCTTACATTGTAGGTGGACAACGTTATAAATAAGCTTTTGCAATTGTGTGAGTGGATGCAAGTCTATGAATAAGCTGCAGAAAAGCAACAATCACATGCTCAAACATCATCCATCACAAACGGACACTATCACACATCAACAGGCATTTACAAAAAAATCACATGCGTGCTCAAATAGCTATTTAGCATTTCCTCCGCCTCAGACACATCACCATTTACATCCCATAACCGCCGTCAGACATCATCAACATGCAGCATCAGGAAAACAGGAGGGAGAAATATCTTCAAGGACAGCAGAATGTTTATTTCATTATTCATGGGAGAACTAATTCAAGGCCTCTGCATTAGAGAAGTCATGGAGATATGTTACACAAAAGGTAGAGGCATCAATTTAAGTCTAATTGAAATCCTCCACTGGAGCTTGTGGTGCATATCATGAAAGGGGACCATTAGAGGAGCTCATGGAAAGCTGATGCTATGAGTTGAGCATTCATATTGAGGTCAGGAAGGGTCAGCGTGCACAGGCGCAGATAAGCTCGCTGCTGAAAAGGTGTGCAGACGGACTGTTAGGATAAGGATGTATTGTAGTGGTCAGGACTCTGCTGACAGTTTGTTTAGCTGTGAGAAATGCAGACTTAAGGAAAGAATAAATACAACTCCAGAGTTTATATTTAAAGCATTGCAGCATGCATTAGCTGAAGACATTTAACATGAGACTGTGTGACATTTGAAAGATGAGATAGCAGGATATTCCTGAAGATGAACGTTTGTTTTGAAAGATACATAATATGCTGTTTCTTCTCTGAAATGTTTCTCTGAGACAAATATCCATTTTACAATGAGATAAATTCAGTAGTTATCATATGGCCTTTTTCAACGCTGGGTTATATGACAGTAAAAAGGAAATAAGGCTTAAAGAAATCTGCTTTCCAGCATGAGGGTAATTCAAAGTCAGAAGGAACCATGTCTGGAATTTAATTCCATACTTCCAGATGATCCCGTTGAGCCCACTGTTGAATTATTTTTCTGCACGCCGCATGTTAAATACGTCTGCAAAGACACGCACAAGAGATAGAGACCGGGAGTGGAAAGGAAGAAAGTGTCCTTGAGCAAACTTGTTTATCTTTTCCATGAGATGAGCACAAAAAAAGAGAAAAAAGAAGCAGCGGCAGACAGCAGCCACGGTCTGCGGGCACTATCGCCTCGGAGACAACACAAGGACATTTTGTTTTGCTTTGCCAGTTCTGCAAAGGGAGGAAGAGACAGAAAAGCTCCGGCGAGGTGAACAAAACATCGCTTCACTCCGAGGGGAGTGACCTCACAGACAGTATTCAGTGTGGGGAGCATTTCTGGTTTTAGTTTGAAGATATCAACAACAAAACGGTAGGCCAGGATGAAGAGACTAAATACTACCTTTGCAGTCGTTTTGGGATTATTAATCAATAAAATGGCCTCAAACATTAAATATCTTCTGTACGTTTAAGATTCAATGCATTCTCTAAATCACTACAAAGTAGATTGAAAACAAACTACTTGCCATCAGATATTCATGATTATTGAGCTAAGGGGCTTCAATGTCCCCACACTGAGACAGGGACCTCTTCCTTCATAAAGACAGGAACAAATGTGTACCAGCTCTACCTATCATTCACGTTTCTATTGCACTAAATCCTCTCACCAAAGCACGTGTCTGTTTCCCCCACACACCGAGCTTTGAGCTTCATTTCAAAGCATTCATTTCTTACTAATTAGCCCCTCTCTGTATCCCGGGGCTCGTGGCTTTCACAATTAGATAAGCCCGCTCCAGGTACAACAAAAAAAACTGCTCTGCTATGAAATGAAACCGGTTTACGTGACTTCCCGCACTGAGAGAGGGCTCTGGCTCTGAGGAACCTCTGCAGACTGCAGATCAAAAGAGGACCAAAGGGCTCTGGGTAAAAAACTAAACGAGCGTCAGACGGTAAAGTGACTCCTCCAACCTTGTGCTGAACCCAATTACTTCCTAATTTCACTATATGAACCTTTATGCATGGTTACATCCTCAGCAGGCACTTTCAGACTGCAGAAATATGGGACAGTCTCAGTGTGATGTCACCTATTAACTTCCTGTTTAAAGCTGCTGAATGGGATTCAAAGGCTGCTGGGACATGTACTTTAAAACGGAGCGAACTTTAAGCCTAAATCCATGACTGTGGATAATAGTGGGTCTCGCAGAAATAAATTAATGCCATATTCTCGTTTCATTTTTAGCTGAGGGTGCTGCTTCCACTTTGTAACTCAGTCTTCTTCTCTTAAAGTTGCTTCTGATGTCTTTTTCGGTATTCATAAAAAAAGTAGGTTAACTTCAAATTATATCTGATAAATACAGTTAGTAACACATTTGAAATTAAATTGAAAACATGTGTCCTAATGTGACCCAACAGGACAAAAGCAGAGATAACCGGAACAAATTATTAATATTTGTATTACAGGTTTGTTAATCATCAGTCATGAGCTAACACAACATGTATGATGTTAAACATTTCATCAAATGTACTCTAATGTTTTTTCTAAATGTGATAGCTAACAGACCAACCCTGCCAACTGGAGAGTCCTTCATTAAAATTAGTTTATACATTTGTATCTATTAATTGTAATCTCAGAAAGTATGATTCATACCTCTCCCATTTTAGCAATGTTTTAAATGACAATTGAATATGTGTTATTACTAGGGTTGGGAACCGAAACTCGGTTCCAGATGAGAACCGATAAGAAAATGCCGGGGACCGGGTACCCATACAAAATACACAATTTCGGTTCTGCTTAACGGTTTCTAAACGCGGTAGACCCTGTATTCCACTGGGTCCGTCTGCGCCGCGGTGACCCGGTGGAATACAGGGTAAGGGCGGACTGGCCATCTGTGTGTTCTGGAGAATCACAGAACGGCCATTTTTTTAAACGGCATCATGTAAGTTGCACTGACAGGCGACAGAGGTCTACTTTTGCCCCGCAGCGAGGCTCCCCCCGCCCTCCCGTAGACAGTTCACGAGCTCAGTCACTTCATAACACCAAAGATGGATCAAGGTAAACGCTCTAAAGTGAGGCTCCACTACACTAAAAAAGAAAAAGACAAGGCCCAGTGTAATGCCTGTTAATAGCTTGCCACAGGCATAGCTCAGTTAAAATAAAGCACAGCTATTGTGCAATACATTTGTATTGCATGTATATTTTTTATTTGTAAAAATGTCAGTTAAAGCTTAAAAGAATAAAGATATCTTTGTTATCTAAACGTTTGACCTCTTTCTTTTACAATTTTGGAATCGAAACGGGGTATCGATAAGAACCGGATTCGGAATCGATACATTTCAAATGATACCCATCCCTAGTTATTACCAATTTCAGACTTATATTAAAGATTTTTTTATGATTTTAAGACCTATTAAGCATCCATGTGAACTAACACAGAAAGACGATGTATCTGTGTCTATTTGAAACCATCTTCCAGAGTCAGTCCCCGCTTCATTATGATGTATTTCACTAAGATCCCGAGCTTAATTCCCAAATGTTTATGTCATGCGATCCTACCAAACGCGGCACGTGTCTGAGGAGAACGCTTGGCAAATGAAATGATAAAAGTCCTGTCATTTAATGGAGCCCACAAATCCATCAGGAGTGTAACTGGGATGTGTGTGGTGGGGGGTAAATTATGCAGCCAGACATCCGGTAATGCTTCGATATCATCTGACATGATGAGAGCCGTCATGGATGGGAGCCACGCATTGTTCGGCAATTAATTTCTCATTCCCGAGCGCTCTTCCCGGGACTTGAGAGGGCATCGATGGAGGTCACACCGCGCTGGGAGCAGAGAGGCCCTGCGCTGATATGCACACAAAGACGCTCACACTCTCAGTGTTGGAGTTAAATGACAGAGCAAAGACTGCAGGCACCACAGAGAGGTAGTGCAGGATGAACTCACATGTGCACACAAACACTGCGTTCTCTTGCAAAATGAGCATATTAGCCCGTCTTCGTCACTGTGGAAATCTGTCATCAATGTACACATCTATTATTACTAAAAGTGCACGCATAACTGTCACACTGCAAAATATTTTCCTAGCTAAGAGAATGTTGGATTCCTTTTGTATTCTAAGAGCCAAAGCTCCATTCTCCATCTTCTGACAAGGCCAAACATCATCAACCGTTTTGGCGGAGGCAAGAGGAGGAAAGAGTGTGAGTACATTTCAGACCGACTAAGGGGAAAGTCCTCAACGGCCTCTCCAAAACAAAAAAACCTCAAGAAGGGCTTTTCAAAATACTGTCAACCAAACGGGCCAAAAAGGAATATCTGTGACTGGTGATAATGAGAGTTGAAGATGCTGCAGTGGCCTCCAATCACATTTACTTCACTGATTGGCCAAAATGAATCACTTTGAGCTGGTGTGTCACCAAGCCTGTTAAATATTATGTGGCACATTTGGCACTCTGGAGGAATTTGGCAGACATATACATAGTTTGGAAGAGCATATCCTGTTAAGTAGAGCTCTAGTTACACACATTTTGAGTTTGATATTACTGAAGTGCCAAATCCTGCTCACCGCACAGAAATCGGCTACATTTGAAAACTTTGAAAATGGCACAAAACGATACCAATGCAGCCCGTCCTAATAATCCCCATTCAACCACAACTTTCTACATGAGATAAGGGTCTTTGATAAGTACACTTTTTCCCATTTCTGCACATGTCAGGGAGATGGATAGTGTGTTGGCCTTAATTGAGGGATTGCCTGCCACCCCTCTCACTACACAGCTGATCTGTGTATGATTTCTGGATCAAGGTGGAGCTCGTGATGGATGTCCCGCCAGCAGCAGGGACACCAGACAAAATCATGTGACGTGTAATGATGTATCACACAGAGAACGTGCCTCATGCTGAACCATGAGACGGGGGCTTCCTTCAAAAATCTAAATACCAAGTAAGGTTACCAGGATCACGAGGATTATTTTTGAAAATATTTTACAAATGTTTCTAGGGAGCAGAACGATTTAAAGGGGCTCTGAAGCAGCAACAAAGTGCTCCCTGATTCCATGCTGAATTTTTTTAAGCTGCATTACTAACAGAGCCCTATTGTGTTGCAGCATTAAAGGGCTTGTGCATGTGTGTGTGTGCATGCGTGTGTGTGCATGTGTGCTAGAAAAATCTTTCTCAACTATAATCCTAAACATAACACTTTCCCTGGAAGAAAATTGCCCTCCGCAGGAAGTGCAGGAGGCATGTGATAGTGTGTACCCTGCAAATAAGCATGTAGCCTACATTTTTAAAGCTCTACATCAAATGGGCGTCATGCAGCATGCAGAATAATGTTATTGTCAAAAGTAGCATTTAGTTTGAATTGCTAAGAGACATTAATTAAAGCTTTATAATCAAGAAATGAAAATGTTGAATGATGAAACCTGCAGGGTGTCTCTTGAATCTATACACTAATAAAAACACACACACTGGAAGGCCACAGGGTGAAGCCCCCAGAGGACATCAGCGTGGCTTTAAGAGCACTGAGTCACACTCAGATTATCTCCAGCAGACTCTGCCAGCATGCATTTACTACTTAGACACTCTTAATCAATTTAGCATGTGTCAGGCTCTTCCAAAGAGAGCCAAGACGGGCCTGAGCCTCCCAAACATCGGCTGTTTGGGCATGGAAGGTCGGGGGGGGCACGTCGGCAGGGCTGGCACAGCGCCCCCGACAGATGGCAACATGTGGCAACATTACAGGGCCCGACAGACGGGGGAATGAATCTATGACACCAACTGTGAGCCAATCACGAGCCAACAAAAGAATCACTGTGTCACTGAAATGTGAGAGGATGGGAACAACTCATACCGAGGCAACAACAACAACAACAGCACAAATAGATTGCTGTACTATTCTTCGGGATAAAGAAACTAGCATCTAAGCTTACACATGATGGATGGATGTTATTTCTCGGCAGTAGCAGGTGTGTGAGACTCAGGGTCATTTTCTCTGTGGCAGGCGGCTCAGAGGTAATTCTGCCAAAGCCGAGGCCAGGAGCAATGTCTCCAGGCGAAACAATACTGCATGTCTGAGTCGCTGCACACACCCTCTGCTTATATGATTTAAATCCAGTTAGCATACATTGGCACAGAGAGATAAAAACATCTCAAACAAAGGCTACAAAACTGAGCGCATACAGAAGCATCATCACACAGAACATCATATTATTGTTGACCCGTGACACTGCACAGACAAAGGCTTCAGAGAATGTATGTCATGTTTTCAGTAACAAGCTCTCATTATGTGCTGGTGTTGATGGAGCAGTTTTTGTTCAAGGCTAATTTTCTAAAAATGATACTCCTCGCTATCTTGACTCTGTGCAACTTTTCCAATCAGAGGTGTTTGCTCTGCCTCTGCAGTGTGTCCTTGGTGGAGGAGGTGAGAAATCTCTAAAAGGCGAATATTAAAAACTAGGTCAGAGTGAGTTCAGAGACAATGAATCTGCACAACTGTCTGAAGATCTGCAACCTCCAGCCTCTGAAAATGAGTTTGCAACATTTCGATTTCCTGAACGCACTGTGCCGTTTCCTTCTTTTATGTTTTTAAAAACTATCATCGAGAAATGTTCCAGTCATCCTTGCATATTCCACATTGAATGTGATCATGGACAGTGGAGTTTTTCTTTTAAACATGTGCCTGCTAATAGTTTTTTTCCCCTGCACTTATTCTATGACCAATTCAGTGCATTTTGATGATCAATGTAGTTGTCATGGAAGCACTTTTAGGGATAGATCATCTGTCCTTGAAAACAGCCTGTTGATGAAAAGAAACGTACTGTCTGTTGAAGAGAATTCAGCAAAGAATGTCTCTCTGCTTCATATATACCATGCTGCACTGATACAGCAGGTCATGCATGCTTGTGGAGGTGGAAATGATTTGTGTTGGAGCGATCAGACTGGCACCTTTCTGAGTTTGTTAACAGGCACATTGATCCAATTTAAAAGCTCAAGTTTGCATTTATATTCTTAACTTAAAGGTGGGGTAGGTAAGTTTGAGAAACCGGCTCGAGATACACTTTTTCTTATATTCCATGGAATGCTCTTAACATCCCGATAGCAATGAATATCTTAAGTGCTTTGACAAAAAATCCATAAAAAAACGTCATCTGTGGAAGCCGTAGTACTGTAAAAAGCACGACCAATCATCTGAGCCGGCCCGGCTAAAATAGCTGGATGGCCTACCTGCCTGTCAGCCTTCCATCTGTGCACAAACTTATCTTGTGCCCTCATTGGTCGTGTTGGAGGAGGGGCTCTGTAAGGAAGTAGCAGATTTCTTCCGGTTGTGTATTTTCAAATTCTAGCGCACTCGAGCTGGTTTCTCCAAAATTACCTACCCCACCTTTAACTCAATGTAAACTAGTAGTACACATATTTAGTTTATTGGTGTATCTTCCAAACATGTGTGGCTCTTTCACATTCATTGTTTCCATTACTGCAGCTTTCCTCGTCAAATGTAGCTTGTCCATGCGCCATTGCATATACATTGTTCAGACATGATCACTCAGCAGCAAATGCAGACTAATGTGTGTGTTGTGAAGTGCTTACACTGATGCAGATTTAACTGATAGTGTGCTATCATACAATCTCACAATCAGGCTCATTGTGAGATAATTGTGTGAAAATATGCACTGCCTTTACCCGGAATACAGCCTGTTTCTGTATTTAGGAAATGCAATTATTTATAGTCTATTCAATCAGTCTTTCATTTCTTCCCAGCCTGTTTATTTGACATTTGTATTTGGTATTAGACTCTATACATCTTCTTAAATGCAGCGTTTAACTATCTATATTCATACATCAGCCTCTTTAGAGGGCACTCTGTTCTGCAGCCAACACACAACTCAACATCTGCTGCTGGGATTCTGAATTATGCCTGTGCATGTGTGTGTGTGTACGCTCACATGAGTGTGATTGACTGTTAAAAATGATGGGGAGTCATTTAAAGCTGAAAGCATACAACAACAGCATTTCACTCTCCTTAACGACAACACATGATATTACTGGTAGCATCATAAGCAAACAGTGTGAGCGTGGTCACTGAATGAATGTATATATGACGACGAGGTGTGTTGAAGCAGGACTCGGTGTATGAAACCAGCGGAGAACAATTAATTAATCTGGCAGGCTGCAGGTAGAGAAAGCTTCAGAGAAAGCAGAGGTAGGGACTTCACACTCAAACAACTTGTGACATTTTTGACTGGAGCTGTTGATGAGATAGCGCAAAGAATTACCATGGTGTGTCAAAACAGGTTTTTTCCCACCGTTTCATGCTTCACAACAAGCAGCAATTTATAAAAAGAACAATGGAGGAGAGAAATTAGACTTTTCAAAAGAGTTTTTGGAAGTCTGATGTGTGCAGTCGATTGTTTCTCTGCAGAAGGAACAGCTAGAGAGAGGCTAAGCATACAGTATGCGTGAGACACGAAATGTGAAATACTTAGTGTTAAACCCCCAATGTGTCAAGACTTCTAGATCATTTAGTCAGCTTAATGTGCGTGAATTACAAATGTTTTCGGTAACACTTTATATTAAGGTACACAAATTAACCATCAACTAGTTGTTAATTAACATGCATATTAGCAGTATATTGGCTCTTTATTAGTCATTATAAAACACTTATTAATGCCATATTCTACAAGTAATAATAAGCCATTAGTTGAGAGTTTTTCCTCAATAACCCTCTAATTAGTGCTTATTTGTTGCAAGTAAGGAAGTTGTTGTACATGAGTTTGGGTCTTAATACAGCTGCTCAATATGGGCCTAACCCCTAGATTCCACCGGGTCCGTCTGCGGCGCGTTACGGCCGCGACGCGGCGTCCGTAACGGCCCCTACACACGGCGGCGTGCGTTGCCGCTTCAACGCTTCTGCCCATTCACTTTGAATGGGGTGACGTCACGATTCGCCGAACTGCATTCTGGGAGCAAAGCGTAGCTTCTCTCGCGGTGCTCGCTGCAAAAGTAGAGCAATGTTCTACTTTTGCCGCCTCAACGGAGGCGTCAGCCAATCGAATCATAAGCCAGAACAAGCTCTAGCCAATCAAACCGCGTGCTTGTGTGTCTGGGGCGGGAGATTCATGTGATTGGTTATTGGTCGAGTTTCAGCCCTGCCCTCCGGCAAGCGATAACGCCCGCGGCCGTGTGTAGGGGCCGTAAGGATAGCGGTCACTCTAGTCAATGGGTGCTATTCCAACACACGCGCCGCGTTACGTCCCAGACGCGTCCCAGACGCGTCCCAGAAGCGGCTCGGCGCAGGGCTCCTCTAAAATTAGGATGAATCCTATTTTTGTCGTGGCGCAGCCGTAAGGTAATGTCGGGCAGGCAGGAAGTGGAACGTTCAGAGCATATATAGCATATTTAAATATATATATACACACACACAAACTAATGCCAGCGTTCTCCTCCGGTTTACAGGCACTGGTAAATTATATATATAGAATAGTTATGATGATTTTACCACTAAAATACAGCAACACATCTTTGATTCATGTCGTTTATAACTGGGATATTATAATTATTATTAACTTTGTCTGTACAAAGTAGCCTGCCCAGGAAATATGCCCAAATCAACATTAGTGTTATTATGGGAGAATTACTATTCTTGTGCTACTACTGCCTTATTAGGCCCATATTGAGCAGAGCATATTAAGACCCAAACTCATGTACAACAACTTCCTTACTTGCAATAAATAAGCACCATTTAGAGGGTTATTGAGGAAAAACTCTCAACTAATGGCTTATTACTTGTAGGATATGGTCATGTAGAATAAGGCATTAATAAGTGTTTTATAATTACTAATAAAGAGCCAATATACTGATAATATGCATGTTAATTAACAACTAGTTGATGGTTAATTTGTGTACCTTAATATAAAGTGTTACCGTTAAATGCATTTCAATGTTTTTCTTGAAAATACTCAAATTATTAATATAAAACAAGACTTTAAGTTTAACAGCTTGCAATGCCAAGCTGTTCTTTGCATCCAACAATAGAAAAGTGAGTCGGAACGAGCAACTAGTAGAAGATATTGGAGATTTTTCTAAGAGCCTTTCAAGTACTTTGTCTAAAACTGGTTTTAGGGTGTGGCAAGATGAAATAAGTCATTTTCTGGCAAAAAAAAGAATGTTAGGATCTTGAACTTGCAAGGCAAAATGTATGGCATCTAGAAATACATAACCTTCATAGCATAAATATGTGGTTATGTTGCTCCCCCTTTGCCCATGGAATCAATGAATTTCCTCTGACCGGAAAACATCTTCAAAACAGATTACATAAAGAAAAAAAGAAATTAGCTGTTCTTACCAAGCCTGTTGTCCAGCGCTCCAAAGTCCAGAGAGTATTTGACCACATGGTAGTTGTTCCAGACGTACAGCAGGTTGTCTCTGGGATTGTAATCCACGGCTGCGATGTACTGGTAGGAGTTGGGGAAGGGGATGTCCAGGAAGCCGTCTTTGCTCAGCTCCGTGTTGTAGATGTAGTCGATCTTGTTTCCTGTGGCCTCGTTGTCGTCATCCTCGTACACGGACTTCACCACGTAGAGGATCCCGCAGATCATGAAGGCGTTGGAGGCTGAGCGCTTGTCGTAGGCTGTGTCCCAGGTGCCCTCCACGCGTAACGTGTAGGGGTTCAGCTGGCTGATGACGATGCGCCCGTTGTTCTGCTCGGTGGCGTAAATCACCCAGAGGCCGTTCTCATCCACAGCCAGGTCAATGTCCGACTTCCCCCCCCAGCGGTAGGGAGAGGTGTCGTGGTAGTTGGCGTTGGCGATGATGGCCTCGCCGCTCTTGATTCGAGTCCGCAGGTCAAACTTGACGATGTTGCGCGTGCGCTCCTTGTTGAAGAAAAGCGCCCCGTCGTACACGACAAAGCCGGTCCCGTCCACGCGGTGCGGCAGCTTGTAGGTGGTGGTCGGCCTCCCGGCGACGAAGTCCTCTTTGGAGGAGTACTCGGTCAACGTGTCGGTGCGGTACGGGGTCCAGGGCATGTAGTAGATCTTATCGGAGGCCTGCAGCGGGTCTTTGCACCATGCTCCAGACTGGTGGTCCGACTCGAAGAGGTGCTCGCTCTGGTACACCCTGCGCAGAAGCCCTGGGCACAGGAAGACTGAGGAGCCAAAAGAGGGGAAAGACAAGTACAGAGTTACATTGGCAGGTATTAAACCTCCAGGAGGTAGCAGCTTAATCTTCCACACTGTGAGATATTAAGTCAGCAAGGTTGGGATTCAATGCAGTACATATGAATAGATTAGTCTAACAAAGCATGTATATTTAAATTAAACAACTATTCACCAAAAGCACATTTTGTATTATTTGTATCCATGTCTCAAATTACTCAAAGTGCTCATCTGGTTTCAGTTACTTATTGCACTTCTAGTTTGTTTACGCTGAGCCTAAAGGCAATTAGTTCCCAATGCCATTGAAAAAACAGAGTTGTAATAGAGGGAGAACAGATGAAGTGAGGGTTATTTCATTTACATTATTGTAAAGCAGAAACAAGACAGAAAATGATGGTGAAACACATTAAGAAATCGTTCACCAAGTTGATGAAACGTGTGTAGCGTTAATTCAAAGCACAACGGAAACCAAGGGACACTAAAAAGTGATGCACACAGCTGGGACCGGAGCACTTGTTGACATTCGGCGATTATAAATTGGATGAAAATCACTGTCACTAGAAACGTACCTAAAATGTAGGTTAAATTGGCAAATGTTTTGACAATGTGATCACATGATTCCCGCTGTGAGCAAGCTAGTTGAAAGCTAACCTGGTCATTTCAAATATACTGACCAAACACCTACAATTACTCCTCGCAGCGTTTCGTTTAAACAAGAGATCTTAGTAAACACTGCACATGTTTCTTCAAGGCGGTGAAGATGTTTCTTCATGCGTTTTTTGAAAATGTAGGTTTTTATATTTGCTACTTTTCTGAAGCTGCAGCATGTTGACTCCTAATGGAAGTGTTGTGGGCTGTTGGAATGTGTTTGACTCATTCTGTTATGGTGGTTGGGCTGTTGACTCATTCTGTTATGGTGGCCAATATAGCTGTTAGAATAAATAATCTTCTATATTAAATATAACAGCACCAGAGGAGAAAAACACCCAGGTTGTTAATAAATAGTCATTAAAAAGTCAAAGTTAAAACATTATAATAACTTGCTACACTGTGATTATTGTCTGAGGCAGGAGAAAGAAAACAAAAGATAGAAAAACGGTAATTACATCATCCATATAATGATTGCCTGTCCATTATTTCACCCACATGACATTTTTGGTCTGCGGCATGATTTACAACACCGCGCAGTAAACTAATTATATGTGAACTGGTTTGTGCTGAAATCTGATAAGGCAGTGCAGCTGCAGCGGGTCAATAGTGAGTGGACACGGTGTGCGGAAACTCATTTCAGTTCATTATGGATTACCTTCCACTCAGGCAATTATAATGCTCCGTCTTTCTGGAAATACGTCTTTTCAATAGAGGATTATACTGTCTTAAAAGTCAGAGTATTAATACATAAAGGTATAATCCTGAAGGTACAGGAAAAGTAAGTCGGAAAGCAAAAGAAGACCTATTTTTCCACGTTTTGTTGGAAGGTAAATCCCATAAAAACATAAGTGTGTGAAGGGTGCTTTCTCTGTCATGACCCGACACAGTGGGACAGGTTCTCATGGAGAAGTAAAAGCAGCGAAGAAGAGGAGGAGAAGAAGGAGACAGCTATAACAGAGGCCTCCTCCCTCCTCCTCCTCTCTGAAGACTTAACATGTTGTCTTCCTGCAGGAGGAAGGCATGGCGAGAAGCTTCCCGTTGACATGGCACATCTCACTAAATGCTCAGGGGGATGTTTCTACGGATGAGGATGTGCAAGAGTTCAGAGTAGGTGAGCTTTGTAATATGTGCTTTTTAAAAGGAGGTGAAAGTGAAATGGATGTGATACAAAAGCAATCTTGGCTTTCATAGGGGAATTTGACAGAAAACATCTCCATAAAATCTTTTGACCCCGCCCTCCAGCTTCATCGCTCACTCTCTCTGACAAAGGTTTAAGTGATGTGTCATTAATTCATGACTACAATGAAACCTTAAATGTATCGCAGCGCTATTAAAGCAGAACCTTTCACTCTTGTCTTAATGACTCCATTTCCATGTTTGACTTGAATCCAAATCTGCAGATGAAGCGTACCCACAATGCACCATGTGGATGTGGTGTTGTGCAGCATCGTGCAGCGCTGATAAAGGAAGATTGCTATGATCGGTTTCCAGTATTGACAAGAGAGTCTCTGAAGGTTATAGCCATCATCATGTTAGAGCTATAATCAAAAATGGTGACAGCTTATTGGACAGAGTATTGATCAGCCTCTGCTTTAATATTATGGAGCTGATAAAGCAGAGCGGGAATAATCTTCAGTTATAAGGGAGGGTAAAAACACCCCAGGGTTACTTTACTGCAAGATTGTAATGACCTTCCCTTAAATAACCATCATATATGTGTCACAACACGTTGATGAGTGAAGGTCCAGTTTCCCCATGAAGGGCATGCATGACAAACAATGAGCACTGACGTACAACATGTCCTGCTTGAGCACCCGTCACCGTTAATAAAAAAATAAAAAAAGCAAGCCTACACCCAGATGAGAATGCAGGTGAAAGAAAAGTTGTTGGCATTTAGTTACCTTTTTGTTCCACTTCTATTTTTAGGCGTGAAGGGAAAAGAGAGAGAAAGAAAGAGAACAGATTAATAATGTGATCACACAACTGTACAAGAAGAGCATGGTTAGTAATACATTCAATCACTAGCTTTAAAGAAGGAAGAGAAACAGTGGTTAGTATGGGCCTGTAGGAAGAAAGGCAGATTATTCAGGTTTTGAAATTGTACAAAGTTTTGCAGTGATGGCAAATTGTAAAAAACAGATTTATAGTACGCGACTTCTCCAGAAAATAACCATATGGCCACTTAGAAGAAAGCTTATGAATTTTTGTTAAACTGCAAGAAATAAAAATGCGGATTTCACACTTTCCATAGATAATAATGTTATTTTTTACCCAATAGACTGAAGTGATAAATACATGATGTGATATTTTCAATGGTTCAAATCATTAGAATTATCTTATATTATATTGTTGACTGCTATAACACATTTCATCATAAAACCAGCCCAGTAAATAACTTACAATAATTCAAATATTATTTGTAACACAATGTCTGAAATGGTATGATTTATTATAGAAATGAGGCGTTGCCTCATTAAAGAAGTGCCAAATTGCAAACATTTGGATCACTCCATGAATCTCAAAAATAACGTCAGCCATTAGAAAATTGCATTTAGTGCACATGCAAGACATTAGCGCATGTGCATTAGGACAATTATGTTTTACAAGTTTCATTAAATGTTATGTTTAAATATGCAAATGAGGCATTATGTAATGCTCACTTTAGTTGAATTAAGGAGGAATCTGCAGACAGAAATAGAAAATGTTGGAAACATATACTCCGTAATGTGGATTTTGGATATTTCCTTTCTACGAATATGAGAGAAAAACGGCCCGACATCTCAAAATAGAGCATGAACAATTGTTTTTTATGTGCAATGTTTTTGTCTCCTACGTAGCAATATCTGTTTCTTGCTGATAAGTACATTATGTGCATCAGCTTTTAAAATGCAGTATGCCCTTGCAAACAGTCAATAGAGGAAAACAAAACTGTATTTTGTTTGTTTAAAATGTGAATGGCTGCAGGGTTAAGTGATTCTAACATGTATTCTGAGAGCTGTGGTTAGTCCATCTAAACTCCCTCCTCTCTGGACACGCTTTTTTCTGTTAGTCCTGGTATTTTCTCTGCTCCTGTCCCCTTCCCCTGCAGTAATCCTGCCTCTAATAAGAGAGGATTAACCTCTGTTACCAGGGCTTACAAGAGTCCTCTCCTCCAAATGGAGAGAGTGGCTGAGGGGAGGGATGGAGGTCAGTGGGTGGGCAAGAGTTTGAGAGATGGGGAAGTTATTAGAGGAGAACAATCATAATGCAAGGCACTGGAGCTGGGTCAGGCGAGGGAAAGCCGAAAACAGTAGTGTTGGTGGGAGGAGAGGGTAGGTGGGGGGTGTGACAGATAATAAAACGGTACACTGGTACAGCACCTCATCAACACGATAAGTCCATACAGAGCTCAGGGCTACACCTCCATCAACATCACTGCAACTCAAATCTGCCCAAAACTGTAAAAAGGCACGTGGACGCCATCGATCAAATCAAAGTGACGACGCCCCCCCCACCCCCTCACCTCCCATGAGCTGCGGACACACAACTGGGAGGCCGAGGCGAGGCCGGCATCTCTGATTGAGCGATTGCTAACATGTCAAGGGGGGAGCTGGGTAATGATCTATAGAAAAAGGCATTAGGGGATGTGATGAGTGCTACATTGCCTGGAAGGAGGGAGGGAAGGATTTGGATGAAATCGTACAGTATGAATGTGAGCATGAAACGCCGCTGGATGCAGCAAGGTCACCTCAGGATCACTCAGAATAAGTATTTACGTCAACACAAACACAGCACCACCTGTGATAGGAGCCTGGAAATCCAGAGAGAAAAACCAAGAGCAGAGCGACACGGAGAATTGATTCATTCGAGAGCCTTCTTTACTCCACCCCTCCACTACCATTGTGACCTTAATGCGATTTTGGTCACGGTTGTCATTGAGTCACTAAAAAGCACTTAGCTCTCTCTCTCATCCTCTTCTCTGCCTCTTCCTCTCGGATGTATGAAAGCACTGAAACTATTAAAAAAATATCCCCACAAATAACAAAATGAAGGGGCTTTCAGAGCTGCCCTCATATCTGTGAAAGGGTCTCTCTTCCAAAGCTCATTCATTGGCTCACAATATATTATCTTCTATTCATAAACACTTAAATAAAGCTTTGTCCTGATGATTAAAATACACAGCATTTGCACATAATACAAAAAAGTAATTGCACCAATTGATGGGAAAAGAAAAAAGTCTTGTTATTCTGCTTTTGCAATGAGCAGTTGGATGTCTCAGAGCATCACAAGGCTCATGTTATGAACATTTTCCCAAAAATAAGGAAATGTCCGAGATCTCAAGAAGAGTCCAGACATAGAAAGTTCAGGTCATTTATATTTTAATATCTGTGTAAATTGCTGTTTTTCTTCCAGTTTGTGTTTGCACAGATCTGGAAACAGCCATCCAGATAATCGTGCAGCAGGTCACAGTTTAAGTGAATGCATTGCTTGGACTGAGTTCTGGCAACAGGTTTTGGGCCAAACAATAACAGAGTAATAAAGCCAGTAAAGTGTGTGCAGCGTGGAACAGTCTGAAGCTGCCAAAAGCTGGACGAGGCTGCAGCTCACCTAATTGGTCAAGCTGTCGTTACCAAATGTAATAAACTGAACAGAAGCAACCGGTATCACGACTTCCCTTTGAAATCAAATATTTATGAAGTTGAAAATAATTTTGGGTTCGGGGAAAAATCATGTACAGCTTCGAAAATATTATTTCAAAAGGTTTTTACCCTCAAAGAAGCTGCATTTTACAAGTAGTTGCCAGTTATCATACACTATCTAGTGAGAAATAAAAAGACAGCAAGCCAAAGCTTTAAAACGTATTTTGTTGCATTCGGAACGGAATTTAGATTTTTTAGAATGTGAAGTTATTTTGTATTAAAATGTGTGTATGTGTGCAAGTTTAGCAATAATATCATCTTTTGTAAAGCTTACCCTGCTTTCATGCTATTTTTACCGCACCCCCTTTATTTGCACACATTTGACTGGAGTACATCCTGCAATCAGCTACTTATGAACCACTTAATGAGTTTGAAAACCTGCACCTAATAATCTAATTGTGATATACTGAAAGATTCACACATCTAACAATTATCATTACAATGAAAAGCTACAGCAGCACTTGTGAAAAGCTGATAATAAAGGCAGACAGTGCTGCTCAGCCACAGCATACCTTATACAATCCTATTATACCGTCAGTTCACAATGCAGTCTGCACTGTAGTTATTCAGATAATGCATAATGTCAAATATAATTTCCACGTGCGAAGTGGCCCTGCATACTTATTGTAGAGTCTCCGTGCTTCAGGCCCCCGCTGAGCCGCTAACAAAGAGGAGAGCGACCCTGTCATGTGAGCGGCAGCCGTATGGATTTTTATTTGAATAATTAACGCTTCCCAATTTCACACTAATGGTTGAGAGGTATCAGAATGGTATCATTAGCCGCTAATAGAGATTCATGGTGGAATGACTGCAATATTTTTTACAATATTTCTCCCCCTCTTCCTCCCTTCTCTCCCGGCTGAGGAGTTGCAGAGTGCAAACCCCTTAACTCCATCCCATCAGCATTTTAATTAATGACGCAAATTACTGGGCTTTGAATAGCATGTGCCTAAGGATGGGGGAGGACATGCAGCCCTCCATCCCTCTTCCTCTCCATTCTCTCTTCGTCTCCCTCATTTTTTCCCATCATTTCCCTCGCTTGCTGCTCATGAGTCTCCCCCAGCGTCATTACAGATTTCATTTCTCAACACCCCTCTTTTTCTTCCAACCACTTGTCTGCGTGCTCCTCCCCCTCCCCTCTGCCTCCTGCTGCGACGCTATCTTATAACCTTGACAATGCAGGATGCTGTGTGTGTGTGTGTGTGTGTGTGTGTGTGTGTGTGTGTGTGTGTGTGTGTGTGT
>CALSBZ010043254.1:1403831-1421668 GCA_943591055.1 Gobionotothen gibberifrons | reverse complement strand
GTGTGTGTGTGTGTGTGTGTGTGTGTGTGTGTGTGTGTGTGTGTGTGATGTATCTGCTGTCATGCTGTTGACTCCTACTGTACACTACACCTGATGAACGTGGAGGCAGAGCTCAAGGGCAGAAAGCCTCTGAACTTCTATACTATCTGCTGATGAGATTTACTGATACCATCAGGAAGAGTGATCTACTGTTAAAGAAGCTTAAAGTCACTGTGAGATCATCCAAAGAGAAGTGTGATGTCTGAATACTGAGATACACTCAACATCAGCTTAGATATGATGTTGGTTAATATGTCTTTGATTGAGTTTGTCAGCAGTATATTATGGGGTCTGTGCTCTGAGTTTTCTTACAGATAATCAGTTAAAACACTTAAACTACTATGAAAAAGTAGTTTAAAGTACTTATGACAATATGTAATACAACAAAATAAAAAAAGTATGAAACAAAAATGCCGAATTAGCTAAACTACTAGTGTGTAAGTTAATGTAGCTCCCTAGCAATGCCTGTGTGTGTACAGATGAGACACATAACCAATGTCAGTGTCCTCAGTACAGGCGTGAAGCCCTGGTGGTCACACAGGTGGTGTGTACCTGCAGTGTGACCGCTCCTTAATGTCCCTGTAATCACACACAATCTGCCCCACTGCAGTGTAAGTGAGAGCCATGTGTGGAGCATCAATTGCAGGGTTTCACCTGCCAACAGAGGAGCACAGAGAGCGGCAGCAGGTGCTGAAGAAAACGGGCCAAAAAAGTCTACTCCATTATTCAGAGAGCCCCCCCCCCCCCCCCTGTTAACGTGTTGTTATTATTAGCTAAATCAATTAAAACACAATTAGAAGAGTTGGAAATAAAAGAGAGTTACATGACGGGTTTCTGTGAGGTGTTAGCTCAGGATTACACAGTTGGAAAGGGAGAACTGATTGCATGATTTTATGTCCTGGATTAGCTGGTAGGAATAAGTGACAGGGCTGAGCTGGATCCCACTGAGCCAGACAGGGTTTTTCATTGTCCTTATTAGCTGCAAACAGTGGGGGGACTGGTGGCTTATGTATGGCTACAGACTGCCTGCAGATTCTTTCTCTGTTCTCACACACTCTTAAAGTCTGAGCCTATCTGTAGTTCACTTTCTACCAGTGTCAACTTTGGAAAGTGAACTGATGAAATGTGTTTCCGTCAATGTTATTAACATCTAACTATTCTAATGGGACGCAGGGTTATTTTGAGTTTTGTGTTTGTGTGACATTCACCTGGATTCAACTTTTATTTTATAAATATTCACATTATTTGGATTGCCTATGTTTTTAATGTATTTTATTTGTAATCTGTTTTAATTGAATCCTTCTATGTGGCTCTCCCCAAGGTTTATATATTTTTTATAATTATTATTACACTAAAACATTATTATTTAAATTATTATTATTTTTGATTTATTTGTATAATGATTCAAATTCAAATTAATAGTGCTTTATTTATTTATTTTATAGTTTAACCACTTTTTTATTGTATTTATTCATTTTGTCCTGAGAGGGTGATCAGTTGTTCACATTTTTATTTTTCTTACCTATTTTATCTCCTTGTATTATTTTTAAATCTTAAATATGATGTACATACTGTATGCTGCACGTTTGCTCAAAGGTTTTCGGGTTCTGTTCATCTTGTATTTGGTGACAAATTGTTAAAGCCCTTTTAGCGGCACCCTGTGTATGAAAAGTGTCATACAAAAAAAGATGTATTATTAGTTATATATAAATAAAATGTTCCCTTCAAATTCCCAGTTACTGCGAGGTTCAGTGTACAGAGGGTGTTGTTTGCTTAAAACACTGTAAAACCCCATGAGACTGATGCAGAATTTGCGATGTTTGGACAACCATCGAATGATTTATGGATTGAGAGTTGACCGAATCAGTCATGTTGCATGGAAACTAGAGAAGTGTACGTGTAATTATAAGTGAGATGGCTGATGCTTAGGAGAAGACGACGAAGCATGGTGTTGCAGGTTTGATCGTGCTTTCTTGCGGGGCATGGGTGAGAGTTTGCGGGGCCACGGAGGGGTTGTAAGAGCTTCATTACTGAGAGGTGTGCAGCTAGCAGGGAGTCGCAGCAGCGTTGACCTCTGCTGAGCACGACCTTTGGGAGGAGCTGTTTGAGTGAGAGTTACACAGAGAGAAAGGTTTTAATAAGGCGCTGAGAGAAAAGAGCTGCGGGAAGTCAAGGTGAGAGGGCGGGGCGGAGACAGATGTTCTCCATCGGAGCAGAGTCATGTTTATGAGTCATCATTAAGGGTCAGCACATCACTCTGCCCGGGGGTAGCCTTACTAATCTGTAAAGTGCATGGGGGAGCATGCACAGCGACAAGCGTACAGGAAGACAGGAACCTCTGGCACATGAGGAATGACGGTTAGGACTTGCAGTGCAAATACAAGCTATATTATTGTTCACTTGAATATATTAGCAAGGAGTGCAAGATTTTGAAAGAATAACTTAAAGTGATTATATTGACTGGCATTGTGATTGCAACTTGATATGCAATATTAGGGAATAAATCAATATTAAACACGTTCTTATAAAACATATATTTTAAGGATAATAGTTTTGTTTTTAAAAGGATCCGTACGAAATACATTTGTTTTATTAAGTCTATCAAACACAGTCCAACTTTAAACCTCTCCAGCTTATGTATGCTAACATTATTCAATATGTAATCTACTGTTGTATCTTTTGTTATCTTATTTGACATCTTTCTATAAAACGCATTTATGAACTGAAAAACGTTCAATTATTTTGATTGCGATTTGACATTCAATAAACTGTTCTGTCCTGGTAGTACCTACTTTGTTTTTGATTCAGTAGCATGCATCAAATATTTTTGTATAGTGTCAGCTCAATGTGAGTCACACGGCAATTTATTAAATTGCCTTTTATTAAATCTGTTCAGAACTTTTCTTTTTGTATTTTATACCCGTCTTTTTCTTATTAAGTGTAATCTGAATGCTTTGATGTGCTGACTCATATGCATAACAATTGTTGGAATACTTTTTTTACCCCTATTACAACTGATGGAGCGCATCAAATCGCAGATTAATAAAATCAATATTGTATCTGCGGCATGTGTACATCGATTTAGCACACTCGATCGCCATTATCAACGGTGTGTGTGATTGTATAATCTAACGGCTTATAGAAATGTGGAGAAGGGAGCAGGGATTCACCCTGAAAGAAAAGAAGCTCCACCAGCAGAATACAGACGGTGAAGAAGAGGAAATAAAGCAGGTAGAGGAGGACGAAGCCGTGAGACGTTTCAAAGACAAGCTGTAAGTGAGAGTGGGAGCTCGTCAGAGGAATAGGACTCAACGCTGAAGGAGAGCTGCAGTCATGGGCCGCTGCTTTTCTTATTACACACTTAAAACTGTCTGTCAGTCCGTCTCAGGAACTTTAAGAGACTTGTGTTAAAAGCCCAACTGAGCTTCCATGTCCTAAAAGCACACACTTTTACCGATTGTCTTATTAACAAGAAACCAGTTCAAACTCTTCCTCCCCTAACTTTATATCATTCTACTCACAGAAACAGAGAGCACTCTCTAAACGTGTCCTGATTGCTTTATTGTGGCGGGAGCTGTCACACATGGATTCATTCACGATAAAAAAATGTTTTCTCTAAATCCGTCTCCAGTGACCGTTTGTGATTACACTCTGCTCCCCCGCTCAATACACAAATAAACGCCTACATGACTTCTGCTATGCATTGCCACTCATTCTACTGTGGTTCTGACCACAGACACACACACACAAGTTCCCCCCCCCCTCCACCACGTACCCTCCCCGGTGAATGCTTAGAAGAGTCAATGTGCTGACAGAAGCAGTTTTAAATGTGGCTTTTGTTAAGGAAGTAAATTATTAAAAAGCAGGTGGGTAGTTGAGGCTGATGGGAATGTGCAGGGTCCCATGAGTGTTGCAATATTTTTATTAAATACAGCTATTATCACGTGTCACACAGATCTAGAAAGTGTGGTATTAGTAAGAATGTGCATTGGAGCTTTTTTTACATGCTGTCATTATGTGCGATAATGTCCTGAATATGAATTTAGAAAAGTGACAGCTGCCTTAACCTGTTAAGCCCCGAGCCTGATTTTCATGTTTCAGGCTCGAAAATGACATTCCCAGAACAAATGACCATATCTTCCCTTCTAAAAGGGTTAAATTAATTTCTTTTTCTCAAAGTAATGATAAACCTGTGAGTTGGATGTAGAAAAGTCAGAATCAATATAGATGTTTTTTATTTTAAAGAAAATTCAGATTGAACATGGTAAAAAACTGTAAATTATAGAAAAATATTATTAGTATTTTGTACTTATAGTGAAAACTAACCTTGGATGATGGGTTAGTAGACTAAAAGCTTTAGGAATCCAAAGTACAACATATAATAAGTACCCTGTATCAAGATTGATGCAAAACAAGTGATATTTGACCTTTTTAGAAACATTTAGAAAAAAAAAAACTCTTTTGGGGTCATTTGGGTGGATTTGACCTATATCTGGCCCCCCTTGCTCGATGTTGACATGTGACATCTCTTTCTGACCGTCAGAGCCAATAGAATCGAGGGGAAGTCCCACATAGTCTTTATTTGGTCATGTCTGTTTGTTAGACTGCCGCGTCAGTCAAAGCATTGGAGCAGCAGCAGCAGGTGGCTACCATTAGCAGCTAACTTTTGGTCTCCGGTTTTGCCATCAATATGGAATTATGGACTATAAATGAAAAAAACGAGATTGCCCATACTTTCTCAACCTATGGATTAACCGTTGCAGCAGCGTTTTTTCTCGTTTGAATGCCATTGAACAGTCTTATGATCAGATTGACTGCTACGGTGAGACGATGTCCCGTAAAATCTCCGTGAAGGTACGTGTTGTGATATCTGTGTTTGCTTCCCCTGTTGTGAGTTTGTATCTTTCAGTGTTGAGGCTGGCACCGTTAGATTCTGTGTCTTTATGATCATAAACGATGTGCTGGATGTGCAGAGCTAGGATAAGTAATAAGGGAGCTTGGAGTGATTTTCGGTGCGGTAATAGGTTCGCATTTTTCGCTCGGGGCTAATTCAGAGGGTCAGTGTATGGTATGTGTGTTTTTGTTTTTGTTTTTCCCCGTTATATGGATATCAAATATTCATAGTTTATTAAATATTAAGGTTCCTTGAGACACAGTGTCGTGAAAAAAGCCCTGAGGTCCCCGCCGGCGGGGACCTTGGGGCTTAACAGGTTAAAGGGACAGTACCCCCCCAAAATCTAAAATACATATGTTTCCTTATATACCGGATTTAGATGAGATATTTGCAACATTTGTTTGTTTGCCTTGCGTTGTAATGTGCTATAAAAAAATGGCCTTGCCTTACTATACAGATTCATCTGAAGGAAAACAACCCTTGGCTATACAATGACCAGAAACATGCTCAAACTCCCTTCAAAACCCAATATACCAGGTAGAAAGTACTACTTCTACATATTTCTCTGCCTACTTTCACTTCTATTTATTAATCTAGATCGATTTAATTGTGTATTTGGAGATTTTGCAGAAGAGAGTTCTGCTTTCTCTCCAGTATTATGGATGAGATTACACTATAACATCTCATCATCAGGTTTCACAAGATAATTCACAGACTATGCAGATCAATAAAAGCCAAACTAACCTTTAGGGCCTTAGAATGATCAAAAACATGCCCCCCACACTGAGACAATGGCCATCAACAAAAGCTAAAACAACAGCAGCGCAGATTACAAGCCAGAGGAGATGGAAATGTGAGTCTCTAAAGGCTTAATGGAACAAATCCAGTTTAAAAGTCAGTATTTTGCACTCTAAGCAAAGTGTTTAAATACTGACGGGAGTCCAGGATTGCTGGGGGCTTGATTACATTTGTGCAGAAGCTTTGGTTAGGTCAGTGTTTTACACAGACACCATGGAAAGACACTAGGTGGAACATGTGGATATTAAAAAGGAGTCAGAAATATATAAACAGATGCATCTGTCGGCTCTGGTTCATGGAGGCTGTTGATGTTAAAAGGATGCTTTTGATTTGAATTATTACAGAGATCAAATATTTCTAGTTTTACATCACTTCTGAGCACAGCGTGTCAGGATGTTGGCAGTAATTGCTGTGACTTTTATGTTCCACTTCAAAGGTCATTACAACACACAACCTCAGGTCATGTGGCGGCGTCCATTCCACTTCCACGATGATCCGCCCAAAGGTTTCCACCGTTTTTCACTCGCGGCACTAATTAAACCCGTTTTATTTACTCCCTTCAGAGATGCCTCACCAGTCTGAATATTAACCACCGTTCACTGAGCTGAACTGAACCGAAGAACAACACGCAGGTTTCCTTCTGATGAAAGTCAAATGGCCTCTCCTGCCGCAGCGCTAACAGAGACACGACACGATCAGGCATGATTCCTCACCGATATCAAAGTGTGTGAACTGTGGGAGCACCGTCTAGAAATGAGCTAACACTTCCTCTGACTGAATACATTAACACATGGTTTTACTTTTAGCATGTTGTTAGCAACATAAATACCAAATTGTATGATTTCAAAAAGGTATCTACATGTTATAATCAATACATATCCCAAAGAGGATGTTGCATGTAAAAAAAGTCAGTAAACTGGCACACTGTTGACATAATTGATGCCATGCGGGATGAAGGAAACGTTAATCTCCTGTCAGTTACAACAAAGACTCTTAATGGTTGATAATCAGTGAGTAAACACAGAGATACTGTCTCAGTTTCCACATGTGAACAACACTGTCAACAATATCCCTGCACTCACAAAGGCTGTTATCCTTTTTGGATCACAGGAATCATCACGTCTGTCATCCGTTTCCACTGAATGACACATTGGAGATATTTTTAAACATTACGGAGATCATCAAGCGTGAAAGGATGATTGATGAGTCACTGCTCTTACAGAGGAAAGGAGAATTAAAGTGTGAGAGAGAATACAAGGAGTACGTACTGTAGGGCACACATTCGTACTGGACTTCCAGATATTTGTATGTTCCCGGGCAGGGGTCAGGAAACACGTCTGGTCCGGCCACGACAGCACACTGCGTCCGGTTGTTACATCTGAAACAGAAAGCAGAGACACATCAGACAGAGTATCAAAGTCAAACGTTTTAACAAAAGAGTAAATGTTCAATTTTGTTAGGGGCCATTTTAAAAGTTGGAATACAAATGGTGTTATTCGCCCACAATAAACATGGACAGGAAATAGTCTTTACATAAAAGTAAATGTCTTGTACTTGGATTCAACTTTGGCTCTACATGTTCTACAGAAAGCCTCTTTTACAAACTGGGGTGTGTATTTTGAGAGGCTTTCCGGGTAAAAGGAAGGTCTGTGATTAAGTTGCACTTTCTCCCTAAAACTTATATTTAGTTTAGGGTCGTTTTAACGGTACGTCCACACAGCCGCGTTAAAAAAATCTTGAAAATCTTGGAGGTGGGCGTTTTCTGAAGCTTGGAGATTTTTTGCGAGCAACGCGACCAACAACCAATCACATGAATCTCCCGCCCCCGACATACAAAGTAATAGCAATGTTAAATCGAAGTAAACTGGATATAAAATCCCCAAACAGGCGAAAAGCTACCAGTTTCACCCACTGTCTCTGCCACCTCCCTCCATGCCTGGTTCCTCCGGTTTGTATCCCGGTAAGTTAATAGGGACTGGTCATAAAGAACCGGTGATTTGCTACCGCAATAACTAAATTCTCCTCCATTTTCAAATGAACTGCGGCATGTCACTCCCAGCTTGCACGCGGTTTGATTGGCTAGCGCTTGTACTGTCAGATTTACATAAACGGGATTTGATTGGCTGACGCTTCCATCTCAGCTTCAAAAGTTGAACATTGCTCAACTTTTGAATCCTGAAAATCCTGGAAATCTTCGCTTTGCTTCCCCACAATGCAGTTCGGCAAAAAGTGAGGCAAAGTGACGTCACCCCATTCAAAGTCAATGGGCAGAAGCGTTGGAAGATTTTTTTTAACGCTGCTGTGTGGACGGGCCGTAAAGGTCAACTCCATGTTGCATTTTCTGGGACACATTGCTACATCTAGTTTAAAGAAACAGTGTCTGATTGATGTGAGATCATTGAAAAACACACAGAGAGTAAAGCCTTGTGATTGGAGCACAGGCGTGTGACATGTTTAATGTTCACAGAGGTCACCCCCCCCTCTCTTTGGGTGAGGAGGCAATCTGCTGTGTGCATTCATCTCTCGGTTGCAGGCTAAAGTTGAAAGTCATGCACCTGAATCCAGGCGTTACTCCGTGTACAGGTCACAGTGTTATTACTGCATGATGGATGGCAGTGATGCTGGTGCAGAGGAGGAGCGTGGGGTGGGGTGGGTGGGTGGGGATATGTGAGGTGGGGGCCGCACAATCAACTGAGTGCGAAATCAGCTCCAACATGAAATGTAGGTCTTCATTAAAAAAAACACAATTATGGTGCCGGTGCTGTTTTCATGTGTCATTTTGCTTTTGGCAGTCATCAATCACAGCCTCACTTCATATGCACGGAGAGAATCTCGCCACACATAATGACAACGCTTATCTCACAACGGTGACTCTTAAACGTAGGGACGAATATCGATCAGACTCGCCATCTGTTTGCAAAATAAAGGATATGAAAGTGAGCAACTTCCTGCTACAGAGCAGACACCGTGAATCAACTCTATACTCATGTATTGACTGCAATTATCGTGCAATGTATAAAAAAGGTATTTATTCCTCAGCGTGGCGGGTCACACTGTAAGTCCGCTGAAGGTCAAGGCGGGGTCTGACACAATGATTCATACGGCACAATTAAAGGATCCTCTACACCTTAATTAACATTGATTGGCTGCCGACTAATCAATCGCACCAGTGAGGGACAAGGAAAGAAAGAGCCATCTCATTTCAGGCCGACACTGTAATGAGATATGGTCGAGCTTTATAGGTTCATGAACCCACCACCACCAACACATCACCCCCACTGAAGTCAGCTGTCTGGGGCACATGAACAGTTCATTCCCAGGCAGTCAAATAAATAAGAGGTCAAGCCTATGAAACGGAGAAACAATTAACGAGGCGGCCACCCCTGCACCTTGCTCCTCCTCCTCCTCCTCTACCATCTCTGTTTAAAGGGTGGAGGGGGGGGAGCGTATAATCAGCAGGTGAAAACACAAGTTAAGATTAAGTGTCACATAGAATTATCAGAGAGATGGATAGACGAGATCGCACAAGGATGCAGACGCACACACACGTGTTTTTGGGATGGACACATGAATGTAGGATTTGTTTTGTTGGATTGCACCAGAAGTTAAGCTCTCTGGATTGTGTTGTCATAGTTTGTAATAACTTCCTCTTGAGGGATTAAACATCATAATGTGTATTTAACGTGGATTGCAAACTACTGTAAATCCCAGCCTTAACATCTATCTTGGCCCATATTTTGAAATCCCTCTCATCGCTGCTGTGCATTTTTACCTCAACACGCACAGATGCTGCCTGTGGTGGGGAAATAATTAATATGAAATGCAAATCAATAGCAGAGAGGTAGAGGAATCGATAGCAGGAGAAGCTGCACACACACACCATGCAACACAACGTCTACACAATTACCAATTAGAGAGATAATCAGGATTTCATCAGAGATGGAGCCCTTTGAACCAGCAGCCGAGGAAAATGGGTCCACTCTTAGTGTATTTAAATATGTATGGCGCTACGTGATGTACATATAGTATGCACTATAGGAGGAAGCATATGGGGAGAAACTACAGCAGGCTCTAGAACACTGCTATACACCGAATATCTGTAAAATGGTGAAGGATTACTTCTAGATAAAACCCTCTATCAGAGCTGTGAGTCTAAAAGAGGACACACAACTCAATTTAGCAATTTGGCCACCAAATGCCCTTTTTTTTATCTGCAGTCCACTTCCCTTCCCTTCTAGCCTTTACTCCGGTTCCCTGGTCGTTTGTTATAACGGGCAGATTAGAGCAGCGGCTGCCAGCTGACGAGGGGAGATGTGGCACAAAGCAGCAGAGCCCCGTGTAAGCACAAACTGTAATGACTATAATCGCCCGCTGATCCGGCTGCTGCCTCTGATGGAGGAGGGCCGAGTCCCCCTCAGTCTGCTGGCCACGGACGGCACACAAAATAAAAACACATGAATCAATAGGTAAACAATTGAATCAATACAACCGCATTCAACATGCACGACAACACTGAACTAACATAAGGAAGAGTAGTATGGGAAATAATACGTCTGAATTATTGTGAGGGACATCAAACATATGGACTGTCAGCTCCGAATATAAAGTGTGGGTAATGTCTGATTCTGCCAAAGTGAAAGGGCGTGTTGATGATGTTTCTAAAGAAGCTGACAAAGAACGGGAAGAAAATAAACATGTTAAATCAATATGAAGTTTACTTTATTGATCCCAATTTGAGAAATTGTTGAAGAAATAGTCAAAAGAAATGTATCATTCCGCCATCTGAAGTGAAGAAGAAGACAAAGAAGAAGTTTGTCTGTTCGAGCCTTCTCTGAAATCCTCAGAAAAATGTAATGAAGAGCAAAAGTCTTGTTCAAACCGAAGCACAATCCGTCATGTGGTGCCTCCTGCACACACCACCCCTTGACTGAACCAAACACAGTATTTCCAGAAAGGGCAAACAGAACATCTGCTGTTTTGTGCCACATGTGTGAAAGGGAAACTCCGGATATTGTTTAAGAAATGACAGTGCAGCTACTGTCAGAGCTGGACACATTCGGCCACATTGGAGAGTAATGAAAGAGCAGACACTTCTTCTTCTTCTTCTTACACAGGATGTTATATATATGTGCTACGTGAGTGTTTGATGAAACAGTTAAAGAGGAAACACACAAAGTGCCCCACCTCGCCATGGTGTGCAGTGCAAACAGAATGTGTGTTGCTATTGTTTGCTCTGTGTGTACCAAGTGTGTCTTGTGAGAGTTTCTATTTGTAGGAGAGTGAAGGGAGGGGGTGGGGGAGTGACTGACGGGTCAATATCCCCGTCTCTCTGCTGGGACCCATTACGCTTTAGTGATGGTCTTCGCCACCCACGCTCGACTTCATTCATTATCTTTCCCAGCTGCACGCCCGCCGCATCCATCTTCCCTCATTCAGCCTGTCTGCTGCCGCTGCACAAAAAAACAACCTCGAAAACTCCACCAAAAAACCTACAGAAACGTTACGAGGAGAAGGGGAGCCGTGGCCTTGAGCACCGTGCATTAACTGTGTGAGTCAAACGAGGAAGTATTTAAAAGGAAACTGTTGAGTGTGTGTAGTGTAGATCAGAAGACGGATTATCAGTCCCTGTGGAGCCCGCTGTAGAGGAGGAGATGGAGAAGGTTTTCTGTTGCTAAGGAATAATGGGTCGTTGATTTGATTCAATTATTTAGAGCTGCTTCAAAGATACCTCATCAACAAACTGTAACACCGTGCTAATGCTAAGGGCTGCTTCGACTCAGCAGGGTTAGGTGTAGGGCTGGGGGGGGGGGGGTGGGAATAATCAGCAGCGAACCGCTTCAACACGTGTATTTCGGTGTATTCACTGCATTCATTTTCTTATTCTACAGTATTGTTGTTTTATAGTTATTTGTTAATGTATATAACCCAATTTGTGTTCTTTGAAATTGAAAAGGATATCGCATTGTGTGTGTTACTTTTGTTGCAGTTGTATATGTCTTAAATGTAATTTGGCTTGGCTTCCTATTTTGTACGGACATGCTTTTATTTTGAAGGAGAGTTAGCGCTGTTGACAGGAAGTTGTTGTTGCTATGGAAACAACGTGACGGAGATTAACGGAGAAAAGTCATATCTACATATAAAGACGGAGAAAGTAAACGATAACGTTTATGGTTAAGTGTTAGCACCCCCCCCCCCGAATGAGGCACAAGCTCTTACGTTGATATTGGAGTTTTCAATAAATTCAATTTGAAAAGAAAACGGGGAAAAATCAAACAAAACGAATAACGAAATTGAAACCCGAATAGTGCTCCAACGAACGAATATTCGGATACAGCCCTAGTTATTATGTATGTGATAGAATTCAGTAAAACACAATGATTATGTATTTGTATCTGCTTCAGTGCTGTTAACCACTAATCAAGGGGCATTTCAAGTAAGATAATTATTGCAAAAACAATGTTTTAATTAATGTTTTGTTGGTTTTCACAACAGCTGGACAAAGCTAAAATGTGTCTCTATGCCATCTATCACATGCACAAAGCAAAGATGCAGCACATGTACTGAAGCAAAGAAGCCTTTCGCATTGCATTTGGGAATTCAGGGTACAAAATCGACAAAACAACATTCACAGAATCACCTTTGTAGAGGACAACCTCAAACCTAAGATGTACATGTTTTACTTGTACAACTGTCAAACTCTTAACAAAGAAAAAATATTACACATTTACAGAAATGTTTGACTCTTTTTGGTTATGTTTGGCCTGTGATTTAAAGCATGAACAACGTAAACAACGTGAATATATCAGTCATCCCAGAATAAATCCTGCCAAATCCTCCTAGAATTATATAATCTGACATATATCTGAGAATTATGACAGAGAGAAGCATGTGAGAAGTTATGAAAAAGCTTCACCAGTTAATCCCCTTTTATAAACGTGCACATAGCAGCTGTCTTGCAATGATCGCACTGACAGCTCCATACATCCCATACTAACACATGCTGTATATTATTATCCATCTCGTTTACTTAAGACACTGGCATGCAATTGGTAAGAAATAACATTTTAACCCCAAAGGTTGGATAAGAGTGCACATACAGTAATTGTTAGATACGTCTTCAAACAACCTACACACCACCTATACATGTATAAACACACCGACACATTATCTATAATGGCACACAGTGAATGATGTTGTTATGGTAAGGCTGTAGAGTTACTTTCCAAACACCAGCAGCGCAGATTAAAGGCAGCAGAGGAAGATGGGAGTGGATGTATACATCATAAATACAAAGGCTGAGTGTGGGAGTGGGATTTAAAGTGCCGTCGCTGGAGGGGCTCAATGTTCTCGAGTGCTTAACTTCACAAACACACGCGTGCACCTACATGTTCACAGAGATTGATCAGTGTGAAGACTCGCAGGGCGACATTAGCAGCACAGCTCTGTCTGTGTGTACAAACATATGGGTGACAAAAACATTCTGCCATCTTTCTGTTTTATAGGATTAACTATGTGGAACTAAGCAGAAGTGAATAAAGTGCCAAGTGGCTGTTAGAGGAGATGTCCACGAGCTATATGGATGACCTTTATTAAGTATGTGGCATGTTATGGTCAAACAACCATCAAGACTCACTGTTACATAAATTGAATGTGAGTTCTCTTGAAAAAAAAAACATTTACATCTGAGTGTTTTTTTCCCCCCCCTCCTGACAAGCATAATCCCTCTCAGCCATTCACACAGATTAGTAGCTTTCATAAGATTTCACATCACACAATTTCCCTCTCTCTAATATTGTGTACAGATAAGCCGCAGAGCAATGCAACAACACGCTGGGAGAAATACAGTGGCACTAAAGCAATATATTACGCACTGTTAGTATTTTAAATATCATACTGAGAATGTAAGGATGTGGATGCATCCGTAAAGTCCTTTTACTCGGCTATGGTCCAGGAGAAGGATACTCAGTGACAAACACATGCAGAGTTATGTCTCTCTATAATGGATGTGACAAATGTAAACATTGTTTAAAACATGTCCCACCTCTGGTCTGTACACTTCCTTGAATCCTGCCTCCTGATTCATGTTGCATTATGCACTTTTAGAACCACTTAGTTTGAGAAGAAATGCATCCAGGGTTGTTTGTACAAGCACTTGAGAGACTATACTGGCTGTTCACATAAATATTTAGTCAACTACATGAAAGTGTTCTGACAAAGACATAATGTCCACATTTGCTGTCACGATGAGTTCAAGTCTCAACATATGGAGGCTTAACGCAACACAGCAGCAAATCCTGCTTTCTTTACATGTTTGTGTATATTGTGTGTGTATATATATATAAGTAAACAGGAAACAATTATTAACTGATCAGAAAACAAAAACATCTAAAACATGTATTGGTATCAAAGATCATTTACAACGATGCTTCTCCATGATTAAGGACCTATTTTCAGGCGTAACTCTGAGTAAACAGGCATCTGCTCTTAAACATAAACATCTACCTTTGTACAATCTGTCTATTTACAGCCTTAAAGCATTGGAATATGCTTCTAGCTGAGCTTTAGACCTTCACAAACGTTCACTCTATCGGCAACACGTTCTGTCAACATTACCTTGAGCGTAATTTGAGTTTTTCGTTAATAATTGTGCTTGTAATATATATATATATATATATATATATGTTGATTTGCTTTATAATTGGTGGTGTGATAGAGACTCATGTTTGAAGACTGCAGATGGAAATGAGCTTATAGCTAAATCTTTCATGTCTTCTCTTTTTGAGATGAATGTCTTTATTGCATGGTCCATGTTTAATATAGACAAAATAATAACGTCAAATATGAAAGTACCATTTTCTGTGTTACATTTTTTCCTATAAAACAGTCTTATTGTTGATGTTCACCTCTCTTGGCTGCAAGATACTTGTGTATCTAAAAAAACGAACTCTCGGCTGCACAGACTTTCTGGGCCGTTTCCTTGTCAGTCTGCACATGTATTGGAGGTGAGGCCAGACAAAGGTTATCCCCCCCCCCCCCCACCAAGTGCTGCCCCCCCCCTCCAGCGATGAGAGCTGCTTCACTGAGGAATGTTTTCACCTCAGACAGACTGCTGTTCTCAGTGAGATCTAACCCACACAATGCTTCATGAGTGAAACAGCTCTTCAAAGACATGTGAAGATGAAAATCAAGAGATGCAAATGACGATGAATCAACACAACTTGCTGTAGTTTGGAATGCACCTCATCAATAAGAAGCTTTTTGAGCTGTTAGATTGTCCTAGAGGAAGAACATGTACGAGAATGTCTTCATATAATTCCCTACTATATTCGCACAGCTTTGTGGCTGCTAGTAAATCTTTTCTAAGTATCAGAAATGTGAGTTTTACTCAAGAGTCAGTCTGCGTGTGTGAGAGAAAGACAAACTGTGCCCTCCTCAGAAGATGTTTACTTCACCTTTAGCCCTAACAGCTTGCTCCAAACTCTGTGCTAGTGCAGGAGGAGGAATAAAGTTAGCTTTGTTATAAGACATTAGTGTTCAAAATACTGCTTTTATATATCCCTGGGACACGTCACAGTCCAATACCGTAGCAATAATTCTGAATGATTCTCCTCCGCTGGTTATTTTAAAGGAGATCAAACTTTCTCAGCTAGCCCCTCTCAAATTAATCCATTTATTTTGCTGTCACAACAGGTGCTAGGTGATGCAATTTCTCTCTCCACCTGAAAGGTCAATCCGTGCCTGTGCACATGTTGCAGGCATCTCCCTGGCTGTGCACACCTAAACCCCATTATGCTTTAAACCTGGCACATGCCGCAGGGCGCTGGGGGAGGGCGACGTTTCCAAATTCAACAAATGACTGATTTAAGTAAAACTAGTAACGTTGCTTTTATCAGGGGAGTGCGGTCAGAGTTATGTGTTGTTAAAAATACACAATAACATTTCATTTACTGCAGTTTAATGGTATTCCTTCGCAGACTGGTGATATGTCTTTGAAGACAATGGAGATGGTGTGATGAATTCTCTTTGAATCGAGAGCCATCTCATGAATGCATCACTAGCACAGCTTATCTCTGCTTTAGAGGCAGGGACACTGCAGCCATGAGTGTCTGCCTTCTGTCTCCAAAGGGCAAAGATAAACTCGGCAGAATAATCTGCGGCCATTTCCTCGCGTGTCAGGAGATACACATCTGGAAGAATGTGCAGCTCAAAAGCAGAGCAAAGAACAATGTTTTATTTAAAAGTCGATAGTGATTCCAAGTTCTGCAAATATTAGTTGAAGTCTTCCTCTCTCTCACAAACACACACTGAAGTGCAGACAGACAGGATATTACAATAAATAATGCATCATCAGCGCTCTGCTTTCCTGTCCATCAATTCAATTCAGCTCTTATGTTCTTGGAAACTTTGCATTTCAATACAGATGGCCATTATTGTGTGCTCCTTTTATATCTGTATATAAATGGCTGGAGTTGAGTGTCATCATCAGTGCTGAGATACTGTATATGATTCATATGATGCATGAATAAAATGCCAGCCCGTGCTCTCCTTTCAATATATTCTCTGACTGATCCGTTTAAAGCGATGAAAGAAGGATTCATGCTGCGAAGAACACACACTATGTATGACACTTCACAAGACAGTTTCCATAAGGAAGGTTTTTCCTTTAAGTTGAAAGCAGCAAATCAATTGTGTTGCATACTTTTGCAAGTATGGATGGCATTTCTTAGTGTAAAAAAACGTAATTACACTCTCCAGACTGAATGCATGGAGCCATTAGAAACACAATATATTGAGATGGGTTCAAAATGGGTCCAATAAATGGTTATCTCCACTTGCTTGTTCAGTGAAATATGTTTTAAAAAATATGCTGCTTTAAGAAAAAAAATACATTGATTGTAGAATCACACCCACAACATGGGATAAGGCTGATGTTCGTCACACAAGCCTAAACACATTATTTAAATTCATCTCTTACATTACAAGTAAACACATAAATAAAGATTAGTGTATGATTTAAATTCCTGTCACTCGTCTAATCTGCAGGTATATGTATGTAAATCACACCGCCCACGTGTGTGTGTGTGTGTGTGTGTGTGTGTGCAGGTGCCGAGGGAGGATTGAAATGTGCAATAACTCCACAAATCGATTTGTTTGGTGGGTGAGGCTTATTCACTGGGGCCTGCCCGTCTAATGATTTACGATTTCCAGGAGGAATTTTTCTATTCTTGCCAACAAATGATTCTGCTCCTATCTTCCTGGTGACGTCTGATTTATCTCCTGCTGGAGACCCTCGGGACTTTCCGCCCGCAGGCCCATTTCAGGCTGAGCCTCAATCCTGCAGGGATGTGTAAAAATGACGATTGGGTCATATACATTATTTTTTACCACATATGAATAATAATGTGACACATATTGAAGGGAAACAATAATTTGATGTGCAGGTAACATTTCTGCTGTGTGCCTAATTGAAGTGTCACATCTCTGCAGGCGCACACACATGCACACACACACACACTCTGAATACACTCCTCTCGCAGCATTAAGGCATCCATCCTGAAAGTTTCCACTGACAGGCGCCATTGAATCGCTGACCAGGGTTAGCCTATTGAACTCGTCCTGCTGAGACTCTGAGCCCATCTCAAGAGCATCTCAGCCAGCGTCAGATTCTCGGGCCAGATACCCAGGGTGCCTCTCTGCTGGCCTCCACGCTGACGCTCGGGGAATAAAAAAACAGAAATGCCAAAGCTTTGACTTTTCAAGGCTTGGAGTCCTGTTTGTTACGCACAAAGGGTGACGGCTGCTGCTGCTGCTGCTTGCAGTCAAAGGACTTCTTTGAGGAGATTATGTGGCTGCATGCACCGCGCGGCGACAACAAAAAAAGATTTTAATCCCTTCCTTGCACCATTATTCAATCTCCATTTTGGAAAATTGGAGGATATTCTGAGGTTTTTCGGAACAATGAAGCAAGAACTACTCGCAGCAAATAGAATAGCACTTTGTATTTATAATCTATACACAGATCAATAAGCAGGCTGTATCACTGATCCCCCCCCCCGCTGTCTCTCCCTCTCTCCACACACACACACACACACACACACACACACAC
>CALSBZ010043254.1:1352330-1403731 GCA_943591055.1 Gobionotothen gibberifrons | reverse complement strand
CACACACACACACACACACACACACACACACACACACAGATTTTTCACTTCCAGTCGCTGTCACCATGGTAACTTCCAATGTCCGACTCAGGCCAGTGTGTGCTTCCAGCTCTTTCCTCCTTCAAAGCTCTTTTTCAAAGGCTAAAGCCGCATTGCTTCACTGAGCGTCACACACACACACAGCCGCGCCTGCAGGAGGGTGCTAATTACGACGTGAGACAAAGAGAGGAAAAAAGGTGCCTCTAATAAACAAAGCACTCTATCAGTAAACGCCACAAGGTGTTTCTTTACAGCCGTATCATCATAATCCTTCAAGATAAACAGAGACTGTGCATGACCTTGCAGATTGTTGTTGTTTTAAAATGTGCAAGCATCCTCTTTAAACATTCAAAATGGTCACCTGTGTCTTGGCAGAGCAACAAACAAATATCCCTGTGTTGACCGATCGATAGGTGACCACCCCCCCTTCCTGCGTGACCTCCCTTATTCACATCTCAATAATGAAATGGGTTATGGGTAACCTCAGCGCTCGATACAGGCGGGGTCAGCGTCGATTGGCTCGGCAGGAGTCCAGGCTCGCATCGGCATGCAGGATATCGCCGCGGGTCTTAAGGACGGTCCTGAAGGAGGCATCGGCGGGGGGGGATTAAAAGCTCCGGTCTGACTGAGCTCTGCTGTCTCTGGTGTCAATACGCCCCGAGGTACTGTCAGTCACACCTCCAGTCTGAGGGGAAAGTAATTTACTGGCCCTGAAAGGCACAAAGTCACTAGAAGACAAAGGAGTTATGCTAACTAAAGCATGCTAAACTATTTAACATTCCCAAGATCATTATTGAAATAGACATTGGGATGGAAATCAATAAACTGCAGAGGATCATTATAACATTATCTGTCAGAGAGTATTAGAGCTGCAACTAATAATTGTTTTCATTATTGATTATCTCAATTTGGTTTGTATTATTTAGTCTTTGATGACATTTGACAATACGGGGCGGTCCTTAGACACAACACTGATTATTTGTTTATAATTTTGTGCAAATTGGCACCTTTAAAATATGCTGAATTACCTTTAAGCAGCTGGAAATATAGACAACTACTAGGGATGAACGATATACCGTGTCATGGCGATAACCGCGATATGCGCATGCGCGATATTCACATCGCAGGGACGTGCGATTTCTTTTATAAAATTTTTTTTTTTTTTAATTACCTATTTTGTCACGTATGTTAATTCCCTAATGTGATAATGAAGCTTCCTATAGTTTAATGTAATACGTTTCATCTCTTGGATCCCTTCTAGACACCACTCTTCTTCATTCACAGATGAACCCCCTTATTTGAGGGTAAGCAACCTGCATTATCATGACATGTTAGATCATGACTTAAGGTATGATGAGTCAACCAGTTAAGATCCAGACGTCCGTGACTAAAATCCTTCATCCGGTTAAATATAGTTAAAAAAAACGCAATATATATCGCAGGGGAAAAGAATATCGCAATGTCCATTTTTTTCAATATCGTGCAGCCCTAACAACTACTATGGTTTACTTTGATACTAAATAAAACATTTCGCAGGAGTGCATCCATTGAATGATTTCCACACATATCCTGCTTGAAAAACAACTAATTTGTGTTCTTTCAACTAACTAATCATGCAATGGAGTCGTTGTTTGGCGCTTTAGTTATTTTTAGCTTGACAGACGTGTGTTAACATTACAGCCTCTGCAGCTTTAAATCAGACATCTTCTTCCTGCCTCAGATTTCTGCAGAGCATCAAGGTGAACGAGGGAACAGGAAGAACAGAGACGGATATAGTTCTGCCCCGTCCTGTACTCATAGAGATGACAAGGCGTGCCTTGTGTTTGGCCCCACGCAAGCACCACTGTCCCAGTGAATTTGTCAAGAGAAGTCTAGACATTTAGCTGTCTTTTAACTTCCACACCAACAGGTCTCCTGAGACTCTGCCTGAGGAGGAGGAGGAGGCAGGGAAACAAAGTGAAGACTGTCATGTTGTCTGTTTGTTTCTGCTCCGCTTGTTCCTCAGTGCCGTTATGTATCTGGTGTCAAAGTGTGTTTGTAGCAGAAGATTTATTACACGGCGCTTTGAAACAGGACCGTTTTTTGGAGCGTACTCTGTTGTGCTGGACATACCTTTTCTTATCCTCACCTAATTCCATCCTTTCTGCTATCTGTTATGACCTGAGGCCTGTCTCACAGAGCGGGATTAGTGGACAGCAGGCTAACTTTGGGCTTAACCCTCGCTGCTTCTCACAAAGACTTCTCAAGTTCACACCGAGCGCTGCTGCCATGGCTGCCAAAGCCGCACAACAAACCTCCAACAACTGTTTTCTTTCAGACCTCTGGGTAAATACGCACAAGCACTTCCAATAGAGGAAAACGCTGCTTTCACATGGAGCTCAGGAAAACAGATGATGAATTTATTATATCAGTAACGCAATTAATACTCAAATAAATCAGCTTTCCTTCCAATAAATAGTATGCCGCTAGCAACACTTAATGCATTAGTAAGTATTAATAACTGCTAAGCTCTTCTCCAGTAGTCCTTATAGCCACGTGTTCAGATTCTAAGAATATAATCACTGGAAATATGATGTTCATGTAGTGACCTGAATAGAAAATCTTCAATAGGCAGCTCTTATAAAATTCAGTTTTGCCTTCAAATTCTTCTCTGAAGTATCAGCAATCACATCTTTAGTGCATTTAAAATGTTCTGTAGTTCTTCAAAAAATATATTTAATACTATATCGTTGTCTACCTTTTGTATTGCTTGTATTCTATGTGGACTTGCATCTTGAGAAAGGCCTCAGATTTATGTCAAGGATATGGCTCAGAGATGATGAGTTTCTTACATTAAAAACACTGTATGCATGTGTTTAGATACCTCCAATATGGACTGTGAAATGGCAAAATTCATATTCTGATCTAAAACCTACTCAAACACAGACTGATGGCCAAGTAGAGATTGAGCAGCATTGTAAACAACAGTATCACGGATCAGTGCGCGCTACGCAAACTCCATCAACTTCTCAAGGTGACGAGAGAAACCTGATGCAGCCAGAAACAAACACAGCTCGGGGGGGGGGGGGGGGGGGTCTCTGATGCTCCATCTTTAATCTCTGCTGCATCCCACTCCTTTATTCTCCAAAGATGAAAACCGCCAATCTCACTCTGTCCTTTACAAACGTGTCCTTCCACCTCTATACTCCTACAGCACAGATACAAATGACATTCCTTGACAATTTCTTGTAGAAAAAGAAAAGCATAGTCCATCAGCATTGTGGGCTACATAGTAATAGATTAAAATGGAGACACAGTCAGGCCATTTTATGACTTTTCAGGAGCTTACCAGAAGATAAACACAGAGGAACTGCCATTTTGGGTTTTCTAAAATGTCTTATGTTGGGGGTAATAAATGTTGTTTTATCTTAAAGTCATTGCAAAGTAACACTAAATAAACTCAGGGTGAGGGCTAAACTTGTTCCACTCCACTTGTGTGCACTTTTAATTAACTAAGTGACCCTGCTAAGATTTCAGAAATGATGCAATTGATTTTGGCATTTTGCCAACCTTTAATTCTTCTCAAATCAAGAGCTTAGCATCACTGCGGGGTAGCTTACAGCCTCCCCCTCCTCACGGAGCATTTAGCTCCATTTCAGCACCCACATTTTCTAACAAATGTTGACCCCTTTATAACCAGGCGCTCTTTCCTTTCAAATGTCTCCATACTAAGGACCACCGTGGTCCATGTCCGAGGAGAGCACTAATGGAATTAAAGTTCATGAATAAGAATGAGCGAGCGCTCTCCCACTGTGTCGTATTGACATGCTCCCCGATCAGAAAATAGCACAGCATAATTAGCTTTCACAAGCAAGTGTGAGGCCAGCAGGAGACCAGAAACACAGACTGGACCGTCGACAGGAAGGTGTGCACCTCCGAACATCAGGGGGACGATCAATGAGGGTCGATCAAAGACTATTTCCTGCAGAATGCATCTACCTGCACAGGAAGTCAACATGGGGTCATCGAATGTGCAGACGGGTTTGTTTGTATTATGATCAAGATCAAAAGCTTTGGAACAGCTCCTAAAATAAGTTGAGCCTCTACATTTCCAAGACAACTACACAAAGACTATCTCAAGTAACTTTAGTCCAAGCTCCCTGAAGACTTTAGTTTGGATTGAAAAGAAAATATAATCACGACTCAAGTTTAGACCTTGCTAATCCAATTAACAATGAATGAAGAACACAGCCACACAAATGTATGTATAAGGCGAACGACAAAACTATATAAGCACAATGCCTTGAGGGTTGACTTCTCCAAAAAGATTTGAAAATGGTAGCTAATAGTGCTTCTACAACAGTGACAAAGGATACATGAAGGGGGTGACTGGTCATAGATGTGGGGACTTCATTGATGATAAATGGTCAATTAGCAAGATGGAGATTATCAGAACAACTTAAACTGTGTCCCTCACTTCAAAGAAAAGGGACGGCAAATCTATCGTCATGAATCTTAATGCACAGGAAGTCATGCTGAACAGAATCAAGCTACAAGCTGGATGTTTCAATATGGAAATGCTTATATAGTTCAAGTGATATACACTATGAATATTCAGCTGATGGGGCTGGATCAAAGTGAATTATGTAACTGTGCTATGAAACATTGATTACGAGGGTGTCATCAGGTTCTCATCTCAAAAGTGGATCCATTTTGTTTTAGATTCTCTTTGCGAATTAACCATGCAGGTGGAAGATCAAACACAGTGATAATTGCACAATTTTTAAGTCATTTTTCAAAGAAGGAGAAAATCCACAGAGATTCAAAGAAAATCGAGTTTGAGATGTAATGAGATAAAGAGGGAATAGGAGATAGCTATGCAGAAATGTAACAAGGAAGCAGAAGACAGTATGAGAGCGGGCTAATGAAACAGATATTTTTGCGAGGGTGCTAACGTGAGTCAAGAAGGAAACAAGCTGAAACCGCTGCTGGTCTCGCTCCATTGATTCTGTCCTGCCAAGGTTAGAGGGCAGGTGGCGTAAATGTAGATTTCACTCCCCTCACAAACACAGCAGCACCCTGTGGATTGTGTCCACTCATTCACGCACAGCATGAGCTCATTAGAAAAAGGGTGATGTGACAGAGCCACAACGAAAAAGGAGAAACAGTCAAGTGAAATAAAGAAATGGAGACATGGGAAGTGCTGAGGAGGGCAGAAGGGATTCATAGAGGAGCAGTAATTGAGAGGACAGGGAGGAGACAGAGAGAGGGGAGATAGCGGGATTAAGAGAGGTAGGAAGTGCTTCGTAATGCCGGCTGAGCAACAGCTGCAGGCTCTCTCAGCCGATCACTCTGAGCCATCCATCGTTTCAGAGGGACTGGAGGACCTCTCGCAGACTAAACCCTCAAATATCAGTCATTTTCAAGCAGGGTTAAAGCCAACCAAACATCTGACTTCTCAGACACACATTTAAAATGAAAAAGACAGGAAGTTGGACGAGAACAGCAAAAACCAGAATCATTGCAGGACAGGAGTAAGACTCTTGAAAGCTGCACATTGCTTAGACATGGACAAGGATAAGACTTATAAATGGGGCACACACAATCTATGGTTTTAGATGATGAATTAATACCGGAGATGCACAACTGCCATGGGTCGACTGATTGGAATGTAAGTAAATGATGTTCAAATAAATTCTGTTCTAAAGATTAAAACACATTTTCACAGAAGCCCAGTAGGGTCTCAAAGCCAAAGACAATGCCACACATATACCCATCTCTTACAAATCACTTTCAAATACCTTTAAGAAAATGTAAGCATATGAGCTCAAAGGCAATCATTGCGACCATCACTAGATCAAGGTTTATCTCCAGTTAGGGCTGTACCCGAATATTCGAATATCCGAATATTCGTTCGTTGGAGTACTATTCGGGCTTCGTTATTCGGATATTATTCGTTCGTCGCTAAATTGAATTTATTGAAATCTCCAATATCAACGTAAGAGCTTGTTCGGGGGGTGCTAACACTTAAGCATAAATGTTATCGTTTACTTTTCTCCGTTAATCTCCGTCACGTTGTTTCCATAGCAACAACAACTTCCTGTCAACAGCGCTACCTCTCCTTCAAAATAAAAGCATATCCATAAATAGGAAGCCAAGCCAAATTGCACTTAAGACATATACAACTGCAACGAAAGTAACAAACACAATGCGATATCCTTTTCAATTTCAAAGAACACAAATTGGGTTAATAACTAGAAAACAACAATTCTGTAGTATAACAAAAATGAATGCCGTGAATACACCAAAAATACACGTGTTGAAGCGGTTCGCTGCTGATTACTACGCCCCCCCCGCGCGGGACGAATCTTCGCTACTGATTACTACCGAATATCCGGAGCATGAAAGCACGAAAAATGGTATTCGGGACAGCCCTATCTCCAGTATGTCCAGTCTATTCCTTTGCCAATCCTCTTTGCACACTGACTCTGTGATAAAATGAAGCGTGTGTGTGATTAACACATTGAATTAGATATGCATATTTGTACACACAACGTTATCACAGCAGTGCCAAAGCTCAGACTGCAGCAGTTTGTAAAAGTTGTTTATGACTGCATAAAGAGAATACTCCCCACAATAATCCTCTTTACACGACAGTCCACAGAGTTTGTTTTTTCTCTAAACATAAATTGTGTGCTCACCCCTATAAAATTGAATTGAAAGTATTACATCTTTCTAACATTATACTGCTGTTCAAAATGCATTGGAGCATTATAAATACAATGCTAGTTCTCCCAGACAAGTTTAAAGGAAGAGTTCTGGGATGTGGAAATAGGGCTGCTCAGTGACCAGGAGAAAACAGAGAAGTTATTTAAAAAAAAAAAAATTTGAAAAATATGTCCATCATGCGTCCCTGAGGAAGTCTTTCTAAACTTGAATAATTACATTGAAATGTTCTGTAATAGAAGTTCAATTCTATCAATGATTCCATTACCCCGGATACCATCTCACTACTTTTGCATCGCATCTTTAGCAAAATGTTAATAAAAGCATCAATAAGTGGGAAAACAGAGGGTATAAATCAACATAGGAGTTTACTCAGGTTAGTTTACAATCGCTGATTTAATGTGAATTAAAGTCATCGGAGAGAAGTTGTTTTTTTCTGGTTTAAGTGCTGGACGGCGGAGATGGAGGAGCACACAAGAAGTTTTCTTCCTCTTTCCGAAAAATATGCCATAAATCAGCATGAGTGGAAATGTTTGTTTAATCTTCGGGGAGAGATGATGAACAGCAAGGGAAGTTATTAAAGCTCTGTAAAAGCTGCATGGCCTCTGCGTGTTGCAGGGGTGAAACGGATCCACTGCTTCAGGGCAGAGGCAAGAGACATCAAATGTGTATGTTTCCTACTCCCACCTGCCAATTAAAAACAAGAAGAAGAATGAAAGACTATGGGGGGGGCAAATATCAGAAAGAGTGGAAGAAAAAAGGCTCCATGCACCCTGACTAATCACCTGCTCCTGTCTGCATTAGCCCTTTCTTTACTGTTTGCACTCATCCAAGTGAAACTCAGACAAATGAACTGCAGCCTCCTACTTTTCCGACATGTTATAAAACCCCATGTTTAGTGAGCCACTACTTTTAATCTGACTCTAAAAGACCCAATGACCAGGCGCAGGCTTCCTGAGGGTAAAATGAAGCTACCAAAACACTTAAAGAACTTCTGGATTCTTCAGCAAAAGGGCTCAACTTGTACGGCTATAACAAAGTCTATGGGGCATTCTGCTCAGAATCCAGAAATGGACACCGTTACGGTCGATTCAAACCACTGGCTCGGTCGGAGTCAATCCATTTCTCTTTTATCTCGGCCTCCTGAGAGATACCAATCCTCCGTATTGGGAGATGTCCTCAAACCTTTCCAATGTGCTACCCGGAGATTCCTCTTCCCGTCTAATCGCCTCGCAGTCTAGTCCGGCCTCGCCAGGAGACCCCCTGACTGCAGGGGCTGCAGGGGCTGCAGGCTGGAAATGTACAGCAACTAATTGGCCAAAATTGAATGCGGCAGCCTCTTATCAAAGTAGGGAAGGAGGCGGACAAATGAGACGGCACAATGAATGTCAGGTGATTTCAGGAAGAGAAAGAAACAAGAGGGGTTACACAAGGCCAAGAGGCAAACATGCACAGATGGAAAGGAGGAACCAAACAACGTGAGAATGTTTTCTTTCACCGTCTCTCTGTCGAAGCTTTTATTATTACCCGTGCATATTAATGCAGGCTGCAAAACCACCCACCACTCTCTATTTGTTAATATGACTGCAACAGGCGGTTGTCCCCCGCTGCGCTCATCGGTCATGTTTTTGTTCTGTAATTGTCAGGTGCTCCACACATAATTGTATCACGGAGACACAGCCTCCAAAGTCAGACAAGCCAAATACTCACGCTGCATAAAAAAGAGGAAGGCTGGACCTCAGAGAACCTCTGCTGAGTGATGCTTGCTTAACATGCACTCTATATAATCTAATCTGCTTTATGCATAAGGTTAAAACAAAGCAATTACATCCATTCTTTAAATCTCTAGTTTTCATAAAAGTGGTCGTGGATTATTCCATATGATTTAGACCACACATACAACCTTTCATTTAAAGCAGCACCTGTGTGATATTTGCACTTCAAACATTACAGTTATGCATAAATTCATCTGACATCCCATTGTTTGGGGAGCTAAATGTTTATGCAAACCTTGACTTTAAACAAGGGAGGCCACTTGTGATGGAGCTCTGTGGGTCATGCATGAGCAACGACTGAATTACGGTCACATCTGCTCAGCATGATAAGCTCTCTTAATGTCAATGGCAGCTGTCTATTTGCTTATATTAAAGACTGTATTAAGTATTTAAGGCGATGTTATGAATATGAATGTGTTTCAGCTTTTGTGAATGCATTAGCAAACAAAAGGGTACACTAATTCTGTAAAAAGGGAGGCTTTTAAAAGGCATACAGCTGCAGAACGCTAGGCTAAGATATCCTGCTTTTTATTTGGGTCAAGTAAAAGAAAACGCTACATCCTACATTTCCCACAAAGCAACTTCAAAGAATCATATCCCCCCTGACTGCTATGCCCACGTCTTTCTTTAATTTCACATTTAAATCAAAGCTGCAATTAAATAAACCATATTACATCATTAGGATTATATTTTTTTAATTAAAAAAACTGTTAAGTCAGTGGGGTACATCTCCAATATGACAGAGCTATTTATTCTTTCTTTAAAGATAAATACTGTAGATGTACAAGCAACCATTGTTTCATTTGTACGTGCAAATAGCCATCTTAAGTTATATGGTGGTGACACGCTATGAGGTACATTTTGATGCAACACTGTGATATCCTTATAGGCTAAAAAGCAAAGGACAAAGGACATGTGTGAGATTATGAACAGATGGTCCCACTGTTTCTCTACACCCTGAGAGTTGAGGGCGAGTGAGGACACGTAGGCTTGAGGTTGTGATTTAATAAATCCCACTGTTGTGTTTCTGTTTTATATCTCTACATATTTTTACAATTACTTTGTAGCCCCCTCTACTCACTTTAAAGAGGCCCTGTTTAGCCTTTTGGGGTTTTCTTCTTTCTTGTAGTGTGTTATATATATAGGATTGTGTGCATGTTACCTTTGAGCATGACCTTTAACAATCAGGTTTAGTTTTGATATTATTTTCTTATCCCAAATAAGGAATATTTGTAAGGCACGTCTAGGGCTGAACGATTAATCGATTTTAAATCGAAATCGCGATTTTAAATGGTGCGATTATCAAATCGCAAAGCCTGCGAATTTTTTTTTTTTTTTTTACATTCTTTTTTTTCTTTTTTTTTTCTTGTGTCTGTCATCCACACCAATCAGAAGTGCTGTGCTCCACATGTACCAGCCATTGTTAACCAATCAGAAGTGGCCCATGATAGAAGGTGATAGACAGATTGATCCAATCACCTGCCAAGTGCTTTTGAAAGTGCCTGCCCTTTCCAAATGGGTCAGGTTAGTAATGCTCCATCACATGTTTTACATCTATTACAGGGTGAATCTTAAACTGAAGCTTGACTTTAAAGCAACCCAACGGAAGTTTCATGTAAGTTTAGTTCTTCCACTCGTAGCTCGGGCTGCGGGGGTGCTAGAGACGGGAGCATGTTGATACGACCTTCCTAGCTGGAGATTTGGCCGCATTTTACAATAAACTTCCGTTGCGTCGCTTAAAAACCAATATCGCAAATCGAATCGCAATATTTGTCAGAAAAATCGCAATTAGATTTTGTCCCAAAATCGTGCAGCCCTAGGCACGTCCTACAATTTTAACATTGCACTTGTCCTGTTTGGGATTGCAATACAGTGTTAATTGCTTACCGAAATTCTAATCATAAACCACATCCTGTTTTTGTTAGTAGGAACTGGGGTTTACATCCTTTTTTGAATAATTTAGCTTAATCCACCCGTGGTTCCTTAGTATTTAGCAACTGGGAATCGCAAGGAGCTCAGAATTAAGGCCAACTCTATCCTAACGTCCTGCTTGAGATGAGAGGAATTAAATGAAGATGGGCAAAAGAAACAAGGGGGATTTGTCTGTTAATCCTCCTCTCCTGCTCACACAAATATCTCATCAAATCCTTCAACTCTGGAATAAGGTCAAAAGCCAAGGATAATGAGAGGGGGAACGTATGGGCAGGGGGTGAGGATCCTCCCATCTGCTTTCCCTCCATCACTCCTGTCCCTCTGTCAGCACATGTGCTCAACCGATGGGAGAGTGGACTCATTTGTCTTGAGTGTGGAGAGGTAAATAATGTCCTGGAAGCATTTATTTTCCACATAAACATCATTAACAGCAAGGTTGTCAAATGTCAGCTGTCACCGGGCCAGCAGGTTCACATCACAGGTTGCTCTCATTTAGTTTGATCGTCCTCGAGAGTGTCGTCAAGCTGCGATATCTATTAACCTTCATCATTAGTGTCACGTGCACAAACACAACAGACAAAACTCTTCTTCTTTGTTCCTTGAAGTGTGATGACACAGCAGTGGAACAAATCCCAGAGAGAATGAGTGGAAAGTTATAAAAAGACAAGACATGGACTAGACAAGTGTTACTGTGTGTGTGTTGGTGTTGCACCTTCCTGACCTGCTTTTCTCCTTCAGGGGTCATGCAGCAGCCTGCCACAGAGCTATCAGCTGTCCCTTAAGGTGCCTGTCCAGGTCTACTGAGATGCGCGGTGATGTATAGCTTTGATATAGCCTGTAATTACTGGCCGTGAAGGCCACATCGCCTTGGGGGAAGGAGAAGGGGAACACAGGAAAGAGGGAGGAGAGAGACACTGGTCCTCTGATGACAAGAGGGTCATTGTTGTTTGATAGCACAAGTAGCCTGGCTCTCCAGTGATTTCACACACTGGGAAAATGGCACTAGATCCGTGCATGCTTTTGGAGTGAGGCGGATGCAACAGCGCCCAAACAATAAGCTCCGAAAATAGCCCACAAGGGACGGACGATGATTGCCCAAACCACAGACTGCAGTGTGAGTATACACACATATGCAAATGTGCCCAAATTGTGCTGAATGAATCCTTAGAAACTGTGTTTTAATTACAACATCATTAGCTTCTATCTCGCTTGCAACACGCCACCATCTATAGGTGACATGTTTCTGCAGTTTGTGGATTCTGCACAGCACAAAGTTGGGGGGGGGGACATCTAATGAAAGAGAGCCATTCATTTCATCCTGTCACAGCATGCTGCGAGACAACCTTCATTTTGGGATGCATTACAGCACTCACCAGCTCAGTGGCGCGCTATCACTCAGACACAGGCTGCTATTAGCTCCCGCTTAAGAGACTGTGATGGAGGCAAACACATTGCCCAAGTTGCCCGGTATACTCCTCCAGGAATGGGCTAACCTGGCGAATATCAATGTCAGTTGGGGGGGGGGTTGCCTGTATGTATATTGACAGGCTGCGAGCGTGGTGACATGGCGGTGTTTGCTGGTGATGGATGCACGCCTGGCACACAGACGAGGCCGGCGGCGGCGTGGCTCCTGTTCAGACGGGACGTGAATGCTAACGAATGTTTGCCAGTCACCACGACTCAACCGGAGCCAGCAGACAGGCAGGTGGGACGCTGACCCCCACCAGAGAAACACACTATCAGTGCATTCACAGGCATGATCAGATTCTAAGGTAATGATCACATTAATACTTGACCTGAATTTCACATATTAATTCATTAATTACTCATTGTACTATAATATATAACACATGTTACTATGTACAGTGTATTATTAATATATAGCATTCATATTTAATTAGATTAATAATATATATTATTATTTCAATCACATTTTTCATTTTAACTTACTATGTTTGTATAAACATTTTATTTAACATTTTATTGAATTGTATTTCAATCTTACCTTACCATTATTTTCACAAAATTCAATTTTCCAGTTTAAGTTAAAGGGGACCTATCATGCAAAATGCACTTTGTGATGTCTTTTATACATAAATATGTGTCCACGGTGCGTTGGGGAACTCACGCAGCGTCAGAAAATAAAACCCTCTCTCTTTTCCTCCGTACCCAAATCTTTTAAAAACAGGGGTACAACGAGCGGATACAGATTTGCTGCCGATCTGACGTCAAATCGACAGCGGACCCACAGAAAATTGCTATCAGAAACAATGCCTGACGTGTTTTGGACGTAATCTCGTCTTTGTTTACATTAGCAAGCCTCGCTAACACTCAGAGCTAACCTGTACTGGAGAGCACATGTGTTTAAAAAGCAGCAAATAAAAAAAAGGAACTCACCTTGGGATAAACCCGCAAGAGAAAAAGCATTTGAGCTCCATACGGTTTCAGAAATAATCTTTGATGTGGTTTAGAATAGGATGGCATTTTATCACAGCAGAATTTAACTTTATCTCCGGTAGAATTCTGATCAGGCATTAGCTCCGCCTCCTCTTTTTTTTTTTTTTTTTCAAGCTAAGGACCCAAAATCCACGTTTCTCTAACGGCCCGTCCACACTACAGCTTCAAAAAAAGCTTCCAACGCATCTGCCCATTCACTTTGAATGGGGTGACGTCACGTTGCCTCGCTTTTCGCCGAACTGAATTGTGGGTAGCTTGGCTGAACTTCTCTGGCTTCTCCGGCTTCAAAAGTTGAAAATGTTTCAACTTCTGACGCCGGAGAAGCCGGAGAAGTTCAGCGCCAGCCAATCAAATCCCGTTTCTGAAAATCTGACAGCTCAAGCCCTAGCCAATCAAACCGCGTCTAAACTGGGAGAGATATCCCGCCGTTCATTTCTATATTTCAAAAAAAGACGGAGGAGAAACTAATTATCGCCGTAGAAAATCACCCGGTTTTGTTTGACCAGTCCCTATTAACTTACCGGGATACAACCGGAGGAACCAGGCATGGAGGGAGGTGGCAGAGACAGTGGGTGAAACGGGTAGGTTTTCGCCTGTTTGGGGATTTAGACACGCCCAGACACGCCCAGCTCCAAGCTTTTTTTGAAGCTGTAGTGTGGACGGGCCGTAACAGGGCTGCAAAAGAGGGGTATGAGCAGTATGAGGCATGGCTACAATGGGTGATCTGTTTGGTATTTTAAGCAAAAAACTCCAATATAGCATGATAGGTCCACTTTAAGTATTCAAATGTTGATCAATAGATTATATTAGGAGGTACATGACAACAAATCAACATCATTTACCATCCAATACAAACAGGACATTTATAAAACAAAAAAGTATCTGTCAAAAGTCAACTCAACTGAAACTAAATAATTCACATATAATTTTAAATGTATAAAGAAGTTAAAGGGTTTTGTAAATAGTATACAACAACTTAGGAGCTGGTTTCACACTATGAGTAATCTATGATGGTGTTGTTTTCCTTTTTGCTTTCTGCAGTCTACTAAAACACATCCTTCCAGATATAAGCCCAGTCATAAAACAACCACAATTACTGCAGAAATCAGATTACTGCGCTCATGTAAGTGCTGTAATCACAGCATTACATTGTTTCCAGTGATTGGGTTATAGTGAGCACGTAAACATTATGCATGGGGAAGGAGACTGGGAGGGAAATAAAGCTAAAATATTAATGAAAGAGTGTTTGCATCACTGCTCTCATTGGAGATTATAAAGTAGACACGCTACTGAAGAAAAAAACATGAAATAAATATTGTGCTATTAAATCTAATCAAAGCATGTTAATGGTACTTTCAACGTGTGACATTTCACGCATCACATTATCAGTCTAGATGAAATCATGAGTTAAATCTGTGCCCTGTTCTAACCTCGGCCTATCACGAGTCTTTGAAGACTTTCTCTGTTCAAATTGCTCGTTTCTGTTTCGCTCTCGTTTTCTTTTATAGCCTTAATGAGCTTAGCCGCAGGTGCCTAGCAACCACTCTGACAGCTCCACAATGCAAAAGTCGGGGGTGGCGTTCGTTTGTTGTGCTAACCTCCGCATGCTAATGTGTGGCTGTGTCACTGCAGCCACAAATATCTCTGATTCCTCTCACCCCACCCCAGCTCTGGCAGCCATTCTCAATTCATACCACCCACACCTTTCATCCACTTCCTTTCCCAAGACAAAGTGCTCTGGCTGCAGCTACCTTTTAGCATCATTGAAACGCCCCCAGTAGCTACGGGATGCTGAAGAGTCTGTTTTTTTCCCCCAGGTACTTCATGTTAGTTTTGTGTCGGAGACAGTAGCAGGACCCGTCGATTAATTCCTGCAGGGACTTTCAGTCTGAGTTGACGGCAGCTGAACAAGAGAGCCACAGGGTGCATCAATTATCCGACAACATGTTTCAAACTACCATCAGCAGCTTTTCACACCGCTGATTATCTGAAATATATGGCACCAAACGAAAAGAATCCAAGAGCGCAAAGGTCCATTAGTATTCTCAAAGGGATCCAAAGAGAAACTAAAGCTTTGGACATAAAAAGTTAGAGTGCAGCAAAAAGTCCAAAAAAGAGCCAATAGTGTTTTTATTACATATGTTCCCTATAACATCATGTGTATTAATAATAATAATAATAATAATAATAATAATAATACATTTGATTTATATAGAACACTTTAAAGACAAACGCCATCTCAAGGTGCTTCACAAAGCTATAAGGAAAAATAAGTAAAAAGATATCTAAAGGAGCATATTGGATCAAATATGGCAATATAAAAAATAAAAACTTAATGTTAGCAGTCAATTTGAATAAAGGGAGAAATCAGTCTCCAGGTTATACATCTAAACTCGTATGTAGACTTGTCATCGAGTCTACATTTTGACAAAAAAACGGATCATATATTCATATCAGGGGTTTTAAAGTATGAGGGCGCTAACGTCACTTCCAGTCAAAATTACGGCCCCGCCCACTCTCGGGAAAAATAATGAATTAGAGAGTTAAAATAGTAGTTTATTCATGTCCCAAAGCTGTTCTAATATTGCACCTTAAATAATACACCATTTTCATATTTTTGGAGTAATTATACTGCTTTTGACGAACAGAAATATTGTTTTCTGGCATCACTTTATCAAAACCCTGCATATTATTTCATACGAACATTGATTCGTGTGCAAATGTATGACTAATATAGATTTGCAGTCAGGTATGCCGAGGTTTACTGTGATCCAATTTATCCATAACAGGAATATGTTACCCAGAGGACGGATGTTTATATTCATTTCCCAAAGCCACTAATGATTTACTGTGTAAACACGGCCCTCATGTTTTCTGCTAATCTACAGGAACAGTCCTCATATTTATCTCTGCAGACATTTTTGCACAAATTCATTACATCGCCATGGTCTCCGAAGTGAGATCAATGAGAAGAGTTGTTTCATAAAGAAAAAAAAACTCCTCCTCAGGTGTGCGTTACGGCATCTCTCATTAACTCCAGATTCGATTATGTTTTCAAGATCTTTTTAACGAACACGGCGACTCCAGTCAATTACTTCAACAGCAGCAAGTTGATGCTGATTCTGAGTGGGGCTGTGTGTGTTTACACATTAAGACACGCATATAGGCATACTCCATTATTCTGAAATGGGCTAAAAACAACCTACTTTTTATCATCTTTTATTTATTGTAATATAATACCCATAGGGCTTTAAAATGGCCTTTGCAGGAAAAAGCTCTGAATGTAGCTCTAGGACACAGTACAGCAAAAAGAGAAGGGAAACAAAGTGTTGTTAAATCCATGATGGATGATCTCATCATTGAAAACCAGTTTTTGTTAATAATAAGAACATTTACAAAAAAAAATTAAATAGATTTGGACGTTTTTGATAAGATGTTGGACCACTAACTTGAGCGTGGCAAAACTTTAGCCGGAGATTGTTCATTAAAAATGTTTGTAACAATTTCCAAAAAGCAAGTATATGTACTCCTGACCAGTGTTGGTGTTGGTTACTGTAACGCAACTACCTTTTGCGGTAACTAATAACGTTACTAGTTACCTATTCCCATTCAGTAACGCCGTTATAGTTACTGTGATTTAAATGGGTGCGTTACTGCGTTACATTATGTGATCCAACTGAACCGAGTCTCCCTGCGGATGTAACTTACAGGCGAATACAGTGATGTCCTCTCACAGCACCATGGAAAAGTGAAAGTGACCAGAAAGGAGTGGTGATTGGTTAACGCGGGGTAACATTTCAGGGTAAGCCAATCAGAGACAGAGTTGGTCGGGTCTTGCCTTATGGGGAAAATACACAGACACACAAACACTTGCTAACACACACGCATACACGGCAACGCCCACCACCAGCACACACACACACAATGGCAGATGCAAGTATCAGCGAGAGCAGCAGCGCATTTACAACTTGGAGATATAACCACTATTTAAATAGTGTAGTTGTTGTTAATGTGTACACTGCCAAAAGAGTGTAGTTGTTTTTATTTCATATTGCACTACAAGTGCACTACTTAGAACTTGATTGTTGAGGCTACAATAAAGATGCCTGTCAAAATGTCTAAACATATCTTTTGTGTTTTATTGTTCCACTATATTTCATAATGCTACAATGATGGGGAGTTGTCTTTTCTCTTACTGTGCCACAGAAACACAAAAACTTGTATTTTTATTGTTAGTAAGTAAAGTAACTTGTTGCTAGTTACTTTTATAATTTAGTAACTAATAAAGTAACTAGTTACTTTTTTGAGAGCAGTAACTATAACTATTACTAGTTACTTTTTAAAAGTATCTTGCCCAACACTGCTCCTGACACTTTACCAAAAATGCAACGTGCCCTTACCTTTGTGACATGATCTTGTACGCGTCGGGCAGGTAGCAGCGCGTGTTCTCCATCTGCGCCGGGTCTGCGTCGCAAATCTTGTCGTCGGTGCGCCCGTAGTTGGCGCTCTCGATCATGATGACATCGGTGCCAGGGCAGCGCAGCTCGATGGGGTAACCCTCGCACGACAGCTCCCTCCTGACCACCGCCATGGGGATGGGCGCTCGACTGAAGGCTGAAACAGAAATATGAGGTATTACTCCCACTATCATTACTACAAAAAGGTGGTTGTCGCCCACTGCGCTCATCATCCATCTTTTTATCTTCACCTTTTACACTTTAGTGTGAAAATGATTTATCCTGACACCTGAGTAAAAGAAAATCTGTGCATTCCTGCGGGTGAATCCCAGAGTTCTGACACTGAGATATGAGAGAGAGGTTGTCCACTGGTGTGGTGCGGGATGATGGGGGTATGGACACACAGTGAAACACTGACACAGATCACACATAAGGAAACAGACCCAGTGTATGCATGTGGCTGTGAGGAAATAAACATTCATTACATGGGCATTCAGCTGAGAAATTACAAACAGACAGAAACGCAGAGACAAAGAAACCGGAGCAGAGTGTCTCATGTAAATGTCCCTGCAGACTAGAAGCTATAAATCATCGGGGCTGTTTCACTCTTTTGAGGTGATGTGGTGCGCTTCATTTAAGCACAGGGGGCAGGAGGCAGAGGGGCAGAAGTGCTCGATGCCTCAGAGTGTGTTTGGAGAAATCTGTGCACCACCGCTGAGTTTAAATGTCCGGGAGGCCGACGGCGGCGGCTCAGAGGTGGCTGCTTTCCCTCTCTTTGACACGAGCTGTGCATGTTCACCCACGCACGTCTGTGGAGACTCACACTCTCGTGCACAAAACAGACTGCAGGAGTTCTGTGTTTACAGCGAGAATAAAAAATGAGCGAGGAGCGTAAACATTGGCCGGAGTGACTGTAGGAGGACTGTGGCAGCTATGGATTTTTTTATAAACATCTGTGCAGCGCGGACATTCATCACGAGGACAGATGGACGACAGAGTGTTGCCACATGTGAGAAAAGCCACTGCAATATCACCTGGAATCAATATCATTTACCTCTGCAACATTAAATACAACTTTGCTTTTACAACGTGAACAATTTTCCCTGGGACTCTTCTGTGCGTGGCCGACACGTTACAAAGTCCCAACCACTTCCATTAAGAGGAACGCGCTTCAGTAACAATGTCAATGTCTGACATAAGTTACATTTGCAATAAGTTACATTTGCAAGAAGACAAAGTGTTGAGATGCCTTTCTGAAATAAAAAGTATATAAGCAAAAATATGTAGTGATGTTTCCCCTAACGTTCCCTTTCCTCTCTCACTTCTAGCCTTCTTCTTAAGAGCCCACCACTTTACTCTTTTACGGTACACAATATCAATTTCCCCTTCTCCAGATGTCATCCAGGCAGGTACCACCTCTAATCGTCTACCAAAGAGAAATCACACATATACACTGTGAGGGTGAAACCACAAAAGAAGCCCCTCATTATCGTGTCACTTCATTTGTCTCAGAAAATCATTCAGACCCCAACGCAGAGAGGCACGCTTTCCATGGAAACAGCACAAATTGGAATAATTGTGTTCATTCTGGTGATGAAAGCCATCAATTATCTTCCTCTTAATGGGAAGATTTATTCCACCCCCTAAAAAAGTATGGGTCTGATCACAGCAAAGTTCTTGGGGAAAACATGGGTATGGTGCATTTAGATGTATGACAAAAGACAAAAGATCCCAGTTAAATGGTTGCTATTAGACTAATCTATTATGTATGAGGAATCCTGGCTAATTTGATCTCTGTGGTTTCTCTTTATGAATAATTCCCTAAATTCATGCCAGCGTCCCAAAAAGCAGCGTTAAAAAGAAAACCTCAGAGTGCAACGGGCAGCAGCAATCCCCTAATGTACGCACGTAAACGCATGCCAGTGGTGTCTCGGATTACCCGCGTAGTCAACAACTGTAGTGTAATTACATTTGTGCCTGGAGGCGGTGATTGATAGGGCTCATATTTCTCCGTGCCAGAGCAAGCATCCTGCCTCCCCCCCCCCTCGCTGCACGTATCGCTGTCTACCTGGGCACATCATCAACAGAGCCGCAGAAAATCGAAATAGTCTTATTGAAAGTCCCTCCTCTTATCTTAGGTCCATTCACTTTCTGCCGCCTCCCTCTCCCTCTAATGCTTCAGAGGGGTATTCATATGCAGAGCGCATTTCTTTTTTTCCCCCTCTGCAGATCCTCCCTGGATAATTCCTCTGACAGGTGCACTGCAGAATATGGAGAAGAAAAAAAAAGAAGACGTTTGTGGAAGCTAACGGGTCCAGCTTCCATTACATTCACGCCACAGAGCAGCGCTTTCAATCACGGTGCTAGCAGATGACATAACTCACAAATGAATGTTTCAAAAAATGCAATTACTCACCACAAAGGGCAGCAGAAAGGTCAGACAGAAAAAAAATAAATGCTCATTTGGAAAATGTCGCTCCCCCGCAGAGCTTTAAAGAAAAATCACTCTGAAGGGGAAAGAAGTTAGGAGTTTTGATTGCGGGGTTGTTAATACTTAGAGTCATGGAGACATTTTTGTGTTAAGAAGCACAGCTTATTCTAGGGTCAATGACACATCACCTTCTCCAAACCAGCGGACACTGAAGTGTAGACGGAAGAAGAGTCACAATGACATTTAAAAGTCATCATTAGTAACAAAGCAGGTGCCGGAGGGGGCTTGTATTTTCATTTAATCTCCTCAGAAGACGTGTCGGAGAGAAAAAGTTAAGGTCAACCAGCAGCACACATTATTAGAATGACTGTGTGTGTGTGTGCGTGTGCGTGTGCGTGTGCGTGTGTGTGTGTGTGTGTGTGTGTGTGCGTGTGTGTGTGTGTGTCAGCTCTTTACAGCAGAACATGCTTCAGATCACTTTCAGGCTTCAGCTGAACAGCGGAGGCTCAGACGCAGGGGATAATTTCCCAATAAATAATCACGCTCCCCGCAATTAGGCAGTAGAAAGTCTGGCAAAGTGCCCAATATGTTCCCAGTAAAGGAGAACAAATGTTTAGGCTATTAATATGTGAGGATGTAATATGTTATTCTATGTTATTCAAGAGGCTCTGCAGAGGATGATACAATCTGAAAACGTTATGTTTGTGTGCGAGAGGGGAGATGCATTGAAATGAACTTGTTTGAATTAATGGAAGATAGAGGAGGAGCTGATTCAACACATCAAATGTCTCTTTTTCTACCAAGTCTGTGGAAGGGTGCGGCCCCCGGAGCTGGTGATTAATTAGCACATGAATCTGGATACAGTTATTTGATAAGACACATGGCAGCCAGTCACACCCATTTCCTAGTTTGCAATAAATTACTTTTTTTTCCGCAGAGAAAGTCATTTGCAAGAACACTTTGAATTTGCAACCTTAAAAATGTTCAATAATGCATGAGGGAATATTTATCTTGAAGTGAGAAACAGTTCAGGCAAATTGTTCTCCCAAGTAAATTACGTTTACATATGGCCGAAGGCAAGCGAAATCTCAAAGACTTTTTTAAACAGAATGCAAAAAAAAAGCATCCAAGAACTGAACTCTCAAAGAACTTTGCACAAAGAGCATTTAAGTGAAACGCGGCATAATAAACGTTTGTGCCTTCGGAAACAGAGCTATCACTCTTGTTTGCATTGCCAGGGTGGTCAGACCTCTTCTGTGACAGCTTTAAAAATGAGAAGTGAAGAAGACATTTCACTGAAGGAGCAGCAGGATGACAGATAGCTCCTCGGTCATGATCTGACCGCGGGAGCGATCGTGACAAACTTCTCAAATCCACTTGATGGCTTTTTGACACTTTTGACCGACGATGCTGCTAAGCACAATTAGCGTGAATCATTATGACAGGAGGCAGATATCCATTCAACACGGTGGATGACGGAGCTATTTGTTTTTGCGTGCACTGACACACATTTGAAGACATGAATTGGCAGCTAATTCCTGCAGAGACTGGGGGGAGAGACTGATGGAGGTTTGCTGGGCGGCACATGCCAGTTTTCAAACCGTCAGTCAAAGTGTTCGTGATGCCTGCGGGGAAATTAGCTCCTCAGTGTTAACAAACGTTCTCAGAGGGAGGACCAGATGCAGTGCAGGCATAATAAGGCTCTGCAGCACATCCGGCTCACATGTTGAATATTTGATCAGTTTGGGAAGATGCATCCTCCTGATGAAATCGAAAAGCAGCTTCTTCTTTCCCTACGCTAACAATGTATTGACATGGTGAGAGTTAATACGCGTGAAAGTTAATAAATCGGTCTCTCGATCGAGGAGGAGATGTGCAGAGCGCAGCAGCTTCCTCCCCCTTGTGATATAAGTCCAGCGGACAGTAACCTCATGTTTGCGTACACACACACACATATCAAAAACACAAGTACGGTGCCATCACTCCATAAAGGCTTGATTCACATACTCAGAACACCGGGGGTGAAGTGTCTTTCCATCCAGCAAGCACTTCCCTCTTATTAATCACTACTTCAATTCATTAAGTGCATTGCCGTGGCAAAGGAAATGGGAGGCAAGGTCTTATGTTTGAAACCACTTTGGTGTGCAAATTACGACATTAGCTTCTTCAGTCAAATCCACTCCACTGAAGCTAACCCCTTCAGAGTTGTTTCACTAGTTTGTATCTTGTTATTGTACATTAGATTAGCTAAATTGTTTTTAAAAAAAACGTCCTTTAAGTGTTGTTTTAGGCAAATGTTAGGACTTTCTCTTCCCTAAATGTGTCCAGAGCAGCTCCGGTCATGTCCAACATCGTTATTTCTGTTTCCTCCCCTCCCTCTTCGCCCCCAGCATTACTCTCGTCTCAGCCAGGACTAAAGCACCTTGGCCCCCACAGACTGCACGGTGCCTCCCAGGCTAACATTAACACAATCCCTGTCACACACACACACACACACCTAACTCCCAGCGCAGCCATGACTCAACATGCCCCTACAGTAACACGTGCCCTGATAGTAATTGAGGTCAAAGCAAAGAAACAACAGGCTGATTTTCGTCGTGTGCGAAGGGGAAAGAGGTCTTTTCCACTTTTGTCCTTTACCGCACAGCTTCAGATGGGATTGCCTCGCAGCGCACCGGAGGCAGGCAGGCAGGAGCTCGGGCTAACTTTAGCTCTGTGAACTGAGAACTAAGGAGCAACCTCTCTAATCTGACCTCGCAGGAGACACTGAAGGACAGGGCCATGCAATCAATATGGAAAACACATGCACACTTTCTAAAAACATCCTCAGGGAGATGTGTTGGTGTTCAGGAGCTTCTGCTGAATATTTCCATGTAGCGGAATTAGTCAAAAAGGTCCTACAGTATCCTCCAACACAGCCTTTTATTCTTTAAAACAGGGGTGTCAAACTCAAGGCCCGGGTGCCAAATCCGGCCCGTGACTTCATTTTATGTGGCCCACAAGAGTTGCAAAGAATATAATATGTTTATTATTCGGTTACATGCCGATTTACGGAAGCATGTTGCCCATAAACTACATGTCCCACAATGCATCTGAAATTTGACTTGTTTCTCAGAATTTGACTTTCTTAGAATTTGCGTTTTTTCTCAGAATCTGACTTTTTTTTTAAACTTTTTAAATCATTTTGTGACATGCGCACTGAAGAGACTTGCAATTATTTGCCCTATTGACTTCTGCTTTCAGACGTAGTTAATTATAAAGTTATTACCCTATCCGATAATAATCCAATGCAGAGGCAATAATGTAATATAATACATTGTTTTATATATATTAAATATTTATATATGTATTTTGATATAAATAAAACCGGCCCTTTGAGTGCAACCATGATGCTAATGTGGCCCGAGATGAAATTGAGTTTGACACCACTGCTTTAAAACATTATTCCAGTTTCAGTTCCAATTATTCTTTTCTCCTTGTTTGGACCGTCCACTTCAGCATTGAAGGACCGAGGTGAAAACCACTAAAAGCAGAACAGGGCCCCTTTAAACCCAACTCTGATAAGCATTTAAGGACAGATCTGCTTTTGTAAAACTGCTCATAGTAATATTATAACCACATTTAATAAAAGAGCTGAAGAAAGAATCTCTGCTTTTCTATCAGACTTTCCTTTTTAGAAGCATAATCTATACTTTACTGTGTCCATTTCTAACAGGTCAACATACACACACACTGCCTGATGAAAAGTATACCTTGATATCTCTTTCTTTCCTTTAGAAAAAGCACCACTTAACGTGAACACTTGACTGCACTTCATTTATCGCCAAGGCAACCCGGGGCACTGTATGAGCCTCTTTCACACGAAGAGAGAAACCTGGGAGACGGGTTCTCTGGAAAATCAAAAAGAAACGAGGTGATGTCGCGGTGTGAAAAGGAATCCAGGGCTTCTCTCATTAGAGGTTTATCAATGTGCACAAACAGAGCTCATCGCCAACCAACATACTGAGCACCGGGTTACAGCCTTCACAACCAAACTAAAGACCTGCTGTGGCAAACCCGATACAAATAAACGGTCTGAGATGAGATGACCCTGTCACATGTCCTGTTGTCTGGAAGCCGATACAAACAGAACATGAACACGTTTATTTTTCAAGCAGCAGATTGGTTGTTGATGAAACCTCGAGATAAAAACTCGCTTTATGTTTGTGGTGTATACAAATGTGGGAAGTAGGGATGAGCATTTTTCAATTTCCTCACCATTTGAAGACAAAAACAGGGAATTGAAGCTCTCCTTTTGTCCTTGTATGAACTCGTTTGCATTTTATTGTATCGAAAGTATCCTCACGCAACGACCCCGCTCTAAGAATCGCTTTGGTGATTTGTTTTCTGCCGCAGCTTGTGTGTTTGGGTGAGCCCATTCTATCCCTTATGTGAGTGCAATGTATACTGCAGTGTAATATCCGAGGGGCAAAAGCATGAATTAATACCAATTAAAGCTCCGTGCTGTAATGTTTACTCACATAATGAAGAACAACTAATTATTTAAATGGCAAATGGAAATGTGATTTCATGCATATGCATCTGTTTTTTAGGTTAATAAATACATTATTTCACATGTCTATGCTGGCTTAAACTCCACATATACATTATTATATTATTAGGTATTTTCAGACATCCAGGATTCAATACAACTACTTTATTCTGTACTCCAACACAACAAAACCCTGAAAGGTGTCATGAGTATAGATAAAAGTGAGATGAAGTGGGGAAGGGGTTAAGGGTGGGGGGTTGGGTGCAGGGGTTTGCCCTATATACTGTAAGAACCTAACGGGTGGTGCAACCAGATGTGGGGGGTGGCATCAGCAGATTAAAAGGCTCTACTTAAATGCAAGCTTCTTCTGTACCTCCCCGTGGTTTGTTCATTCATACGTGTGTGTGCCTCCTTTAATACATTATGCATTGGGTGGGGGGCACCCTCGGGTAAATTGCTATCTGGCGTGTACACCTATGCATTGTAGGATGAACGTTTTTTTAAACCACCTCCTCTTCTCTGAGGAAAGGTTTGATTCAATCTCATGTCAATCCTCTCCCAAAGCCACCTCATGTCCTAGTGCAGGAGGTACCTTTCAGTAGGGTCACACTGGCTTATGTGAGGGGCTTATTGTGCAAGCTGGAAGTTAGCACACTCGTGAAGTCAAAACAGCGAAACGGGAGAGGTGGAAGGAGTAGTGGGTGACATTGTTGTGAAGGTTGGTTTGTGAAGAAGGGGAATAGCGAGATGAAAAAGGTTGCAAAGTGACTAAAAGGTGTTGGACGTGGAGGTATATTTGACAAAGAAACTCCTCTACCACCCACAGTGTGTGTATGCACTGCAGCACTGCTGAAGATGTAGCCTGGGTGGCTACGCTACATCTGACACACACAGCTATGATGCTCTCCTTTGATCGTCCTCTCTTCTCTATTCAACATGACAGGTATCAGACACGGGTTAGCGTGGGAAGATCATGAATATGCATACGGCAACATGTACGTAGCGCTCATGCATTAAATCATCTGGCTGCAGCTCTACACATACTGGAATCCTACAGCAAGAAGCATGAACAGGAGGGGATGTGAGATTTTAGGAAATACATGCCACACATGGCTTCACACAAGCAGGTGCAGAGCTGTGAGGCGTGATACAGTATCACAATGAGACAGGCTCGCACCTCCAAAAATAAATCATTATTTGGGAAAGATGTTCCTGAGAAGCTTCAGTGGTTTTATATATTAGTTTAAGAATGCAAGCATATAAAGGTGATTACACACAACACAAAGTCGCCATGTTGCTGAACTGATTACGTGACGATACGTGTGGTCAATTGTCTTAAAGTGTGGTGTTTTAATACATTTCCCATCATGCTTTGTGTAACTGGTAGGAAGCCTTCGATGAGGGCATAAGATACACTTTAAGGTTGTAAGAAAGAAAAAAGAAAAGTCTGAAAAGTAGGGATGTAACGATACCAAAAACTCACGGTACGATAATATCGCGATAAAAAGTCCACGGTACGATATTTATCGCGATATTGAAAAATAAAGGAAAAAAAAGTGAATTTATTTTGGGACCATCTGGTTAAATAAAAGTTTTAACTTTTTTTTTTTTTTTTTTTTTTTAATCGCGGTAGATTTTGTCAGTCTCACGACGGTATTGAGACATCTATTTACCGCGATATCGCGATATTCGATATATCGTTACACCCCTACTGAAAAGTCATGTGACTTTATTGTCTTTTGTTGGTTACATTCTGGGTAGTTTTACCTCTTCCCTCCACACAGCATATAACTAAACCATTTTAGAAAGTGGAATCACTCTGCACTTTGGAGAATAAGCTCATAACTCATTGCCATGTGCAATATGTCACATGATTCTAAAGGTTCTTGTGGTGAGCAGATTGTGTAAACAGGAAGTGAAATGTTGACACAGAGGTTGTTAGCTGGCCAATTTGGCTAAAGTGACTCTACATTAGCTATAAGCAGTTCTTGTTTGCACTGCAACTATGGTAAAACAAATGCATCTGCTAATTATTAAGCATAACTATAACATATCTATAATGTACTTAATGTCCATTTTACTCATTTATAAGATGGAAAGCGGGTGTTGGGGGTTAGAACCAGACCTCCCAGTTGAAGGGTGGCCCCCGTGGTATTCACAGTGACCCCAATACAAAAATACCCACCATTGTTTTTTACGCACATGCAGCTGAGAACATCTGCAGTGGGCTTATAAAAATGGCATTTAGTTTGATGCCGCTGCTCTCTGTGGAATGACATCGCTCACTCTGCCTCTCCAGTTTCAGCGCTGTCCTCGGCGCAGAGAAAGGAGTGCATTATCACAGTGAAAAGAGATCTCCTCCACCCCCCCCCCCCCCCCTCCTCTTCCTCCCACCAACAAATGAGGGGGCAGTGATCACGGAGGCAGTGTGTGTGTGTGTGTGTTTGCATGCCTGGATATGTGTGTGTGTGAGTTTGTAGGGAGTGCACCGCTGGGGAATGTGCACCTGCAATTTTTCTCATTTGACACAGTTGGTCTTTTGTGGGGCGCAGGCACAGGGGGCTGTAAGTTATGGCTCCTGCCCTGCACCCCGGCCTCCCCCCCAAAACATATTCTCTATGGTATTCTCCATCTTAGTTTGAAATAATATGTCAAGAATTGGACTGGACAGAAGCAATGAACACAGATCTCACCACTTGAGCACAATGACATATAGACAAAGCTTCCTTATGAGCAGAAAAACTAAAACTATTTTTCATTTTTTTATAAATCCTAAACATCCTAATCTCTTTAAATTGTCTATGGCCAATACATTTTTTTTATTTTTTTTTAAATGACCCTAAATAGATGGACATTTCTGATATGAGACCAGAATAAAAAGAAAATGTTTTGTGAATCAAGATTTGCCTTTTTATGATCTTGATTGTTGTTCTCGGATTACATACACTTCATTTAATCATGAGTATCTGCAATCCTTTAAACACTGCAGGATTAAAAAAAAATCACACTTTATTAAACTTGGATCTTATTATGTTTTTGTAAAGAGAAATGCCAACACTTTGCAAAAGAAGTCCAAAGGAGAAGTCAAAGGATCAAAGACATTAACCAATCTTCTTTTTTAAAACAAAGGTTTAAAATGTGTGACCAAAAAATGTTGTATCACACAACATCAAGTTATTCTTGTTGCTATGGCTTTTTGGAGGGCAATGTCATCATAACGGAGTGTAATGATGGCAAAAACAAGACAAATACGAGCCTAGTTGTAATAGACGGAATCATCCTTTAAGCAGAGGCAGAGGGGAGTAAACTTTAGGGAGTGTCTTTGGTCGGGTTATCAGTGATCCATGGCCTGAAGTGAGTCTCGATGCAGCACATCTGCAGCGAACAGACGGCAGCCAATAAGGAAGATTTGTGTTGCAATGTGTGGGAAGGCTGGAGCGACGGGAGATAGAGGGAGGCAGTGCCGGAGCAGTACATAAAATACATAAACTACCGAGTATTTCCATCCTGTGTGAAGCACTGGAACTGTAAACTACTTGACCCTGGCATCCTACCAAACACAGAGGAGCTTCCATTACTGCGCCGCTATCCATTCCCCCTTTTATTTTAACCGGAGCACAATTAATAAGGAAATGGAACGGCTTCCCAAAGGAGGCTCCACAAAGGAAGCCTTCTTTTGTCAATGGCTGTATTGAATTCCCCGACAAGGCCACTGGGCCATATTGAAGGCCATCTCCAGTATCGCGGCCCCCCCCGCCCCCCCGTTCCCCTCCTCCCACACAACCTCCGGCTCTCTTATCCTCAAGGTCTAATCTGTGCCACAGTATCATTTGATCCCCCCCCCACTCCATTTTGCTCCTAATGCAGACTTTACAATACTTCATATTGATTCGCTGAAACAAAATCACCAGTTACCCTGCATGCTTGGTTTATTCAATGGCAGAGCGAAGGAAGAAAGAGCAGGGTCACACACAAACACACACTCGCACATAATTGGTTTTTGCTGAACTTTAGTTCAAGGCTATCAGATCTTTAGTATTCTTTGTCTGTGTTTGCATACATTTTAGAAAATCAGCCTGATAGCGGCATAGGACAAAGAAAGAGAGACCTAAAGGAAGAGTAACTAATGAATCCTCTACCCCATTTACCTTTCAGTTATTCCTTTTGTTGGTCAAATAAAAGGTGCTATTCAACTCTCATTGTACCATTACAAAGTGTAGGGTCTGTTCTCTTGATATGGAGTTTTCACAGTGGCAGTGTGTTATATATGGAAATACACGTCACTGTTTGCTGCTCTGGGGACATTTCGTGACATAAGCTGGAGTACGGAGCTTCCCTTGAAATGAGATCTGCATGTCTCAATGTCACCGAACAATGCCAAAACCAGCACACCTTAATCAATAGTCTCACAAATGTGAAAGACACAGAGACACAGCTAGATTTACCAATAGATAGCTAGCTAGATGCATAGATAAGAGGTGTAATGATTACAAAGTCAGAGATGACATCAACAAACAACAGCCCTGATCTGGAGTCTGTGTGACATTCAGAAAAAAACATTCTGCAATATTTTCTCCTAGAAATGCCACGTGTCTTTACGCACTGAAGTGTTCAATAGTATCCTTCGTAATCTTAGTATAGCAGAAAGACTGGAACATGGGAAACAGCTAGTCATCACTTGCACAGGGGCATTAAAGCAATACAAACATAAGTGATTGATATTTTTAAGTCACCTTTCTTGTATCAAAAATTGGAAAAATAATGATTCCAATTCTGGCAGCTGCCTCAAATTAAATAGATTCTGGCCACGGTGTATCACATATTTATCTGTTATCTAACATATATTGAGACCCCATCACCCAAACGCTTATAAAAAAAAAAAAATGTCATTAGCAACATGTGGTTTATGAAAGGGAAGATGGTAATCTGAATAATTAGCAAATATGCGTAAAGTCTGGCCTGAGGCAAGTATTGTAATCATGTGCTGCTGCAGCAACAATTCATCTTGTGGGTGGGTAGGGGGGTGTGTGGCGACATCCTCTCTGCACTTCACTCACACTGTCATCAGCTGGAAACAGAGCTTATAACGCAGGAGCATTAGCATATACAGCAGTTACATCTCTACACAGCCGCGTGTGGTAATATGTCGCAAAAATGTATGTCGGATTTATTCTACAGGCGAATAAAATGCATATAGATTTCACAGCAGGAAGGGAAAGTAATTAATTTCATGTACTGAGTAGAGCACAGGTCGCTGCGTTGTCTCTCTGCGTGGCGTCTGTTTGCCCTTCCTGCTCCTCACAGTCCGCCCACACCCCAAATTACTGCCCGACCCCTGCTGCTCGGCAGGGTGGGGGAACCCTGTTGTACTCCACGCCCACAGCTCTGTGAGCCGGTCTGCAGGAACACTTTTATTTCTCTCTCTGCACTCTGCCAGACAGACACAAACATGCAGCGTGCACATTATGCAGCCTAATGTAAACTAACATCCACTACCACTTGACCCCGCTGTCAATATCTGTCCTCATTAAACACCATTCTGCCAGCCGCAAGTCCACTTTAAACGGCATCATTCAGCGCTTTCCAAATTATGCCTGTGCAGCGCGGCTGATTCATTTATTTAGAAGATATACACAGGTCGCGGATCGGACACCTATAAAACATGCTGAGGTATTTAACCCCACCCTGCCATTCTTAATGTTGCCGTCACTCATTCCTCCAGGGTTGCCAGTTCTGACAGCAATTTGGCAATATCAAGCAGTCGCTACCGATGCCACGGGCAGCAGAGGCCATTCTTTTATTCCTCGGATCAAGCAGGTATTGATTTTTCACTCATTATGGAAGAGCATAAAAAGAGAAGGAGATTTCTACGCGCCATGCCAAATGCCACACACACTGTTACAGAATACAAAGGAAAGAGGAATTTAAACCCCACATTTTTACTTTAAAATCAAACATAACAATTCTGTTCAAAATAAGGTCACATGGTCCGACAAAAACTGCAGAAGAAAAAGCAAACACATTTGCATTCATAGAGGAGTAAGCTGGCATCAAAATGACATCCATGGAGGCCACCCTTAGGGAAGGTAGAAAACTAAGTCTTTTTTTTTTTTTTTTTGCAACGCTATTATCTATTTTCAGGAAGCCTTGTGTGGTTTATGGGAAACGCATAATCCATATCCAGGAAAAAACAAATAAACAGTAAAAGCATTAAACCCAAGGCATTCTCAAGAATCTCATCAAAACCATTTTCAAAACCATTTAACTTTTAATGCGAAATTCAGGGAGCAAAATTATTTAAACTCTACATTTTGCCAGAAACAAATTGCTCTATCATTACAGTCAAATATGTCCTTTTCGTGCAATACTCATAAGCAAAAGCCATTAGTCAAAGTTATGATCTTTATCTAATGTGGCTTTCAAAATGCACATTGTGTATAACACACCCCTGAGCCTGCACATAATGGTGCTACAAATGAATGATTGACATCCACTCTGAAGCCTTGTTATGAGCACTTATTTTAAAACTTCAAGAGGCATCTCCGTCATAACAACACAGCACAAGCCTCAGTGGGCTCTACAAAGAACTTTTTCCCCGCTTTGAAATATGAGCTCAAATAAATCATTTGTTTAATTAATTAAGCAAATTAGGCAAATCCAGGGATGCCTTGGCGGATGGAGCGAGCGCCCTGGCACAAGGAGATTAATTAAGTGGATCCGTACGGGAACAGGGAGGCTGACATTGGAGTTTAATGCCCTTGTTTGGTTAGATACAGCCAGCCTTAGCTTATTGGTGCTGATACGTGGACAGGAGTGTTTGTAAGGCGCATGTTGGCTAGCGTTCAACTTTGTGTAAGCTCTGCAAAGAGTCACGGGGCTGTATGAATCAAAGAAGGGCAAAGACAAGTGTTCGTTATTCCTACTCTTTTCAGAGAGTCACAAAAACTAAAGGAGACACATATTTTGAAACTATGCATCATGCAAACATCTGCCTCTATGTCTCATCCATCCCTCATTATGTACCCCTCCCCTCCGGCGGGACCATTCCAGCCTCCACGCTTGATGTATGCACTGCATCACATCACATCTGACCGTGAAGTATTCACGCTTTTGTCTGCTGGATTGGTCTTCCGTCCGCCATCCATTATAGCCGCTATGTCTCCGATTCAACGTGGCGGCGTTAAGTGGAATGAATATAAAATCCTTCCTGGAGCATTTTACATGCAAAGAAACACATGATTAATGTGCTGCTCAGGCATGGACACAGTGGTGGAGACAGTGCTTTTTCATTGTTATTCACCGCTTCCAAAAACAATGAAAAGGGTGCATTTTTGTTATTTTTCAAGCGGATGACAGTGTCTGTGATGGAACATTTTGTTAATCCTGCAAGACTAGGGAGCTCTATTTAAAGTCCGCAGGAATATTCCTTATCTTCTTCAGAAAAGTGTTAAAAGTCAGATGTGTAGATGTGTGTGGACATCCAAATGGGGATAAAAAGGGAACACCTGAGGCCTGTACGACGAAGCCGGTTCAACCTAACCTGGATATGTTTGAGTTACCCGGTTTACCTAACCCAAAACAAACGTGCTCTCGCTCAGCGGTCCTACGACGCGGGTTATCAACTCGTTAACTCAAGCCAGCTTTGCCCTATCTAGTTAGGTGCGCGTTCACATGAAAGGGGTGGTATTTGGAGAATTCGACCAATCACAAACATGGACAAGCGTACTGACAGCGCAGCGCGTCATACTTCCTGAATGAAAAGTCAACTATAATATTAGACAAATATTAAGACGTTAAACTTTAAATGACTTAAACACTTTATCCAGGATCAAAGCCACATAGCTGCACCTGCAAGGTGAATACAGCTGGTAAAAGAATGTTTGAATGAGTACGTTAACAGGTTTATGATATCACTGCCCCGTCTAAGACACGAGTGGATCTGACTTTAATTACGTTTGACTCGAGTGTTTCGTCAACTTAATGTGTTGCTTAAAATAATACTTCTGCATACAGTATGTGACACTGTCAGTGTTGCACGGCCAGATACGGCTCAAGAAGCTGACTCAGATAAGGAAATAGGCCTATATGATACATTATGATGTGATATGAATGGTAATGGGACATGTCGACGTCTGCACTCACAGTGCCGCGGACTGCACGTAATGTTACTTTGATCCGGTTACTTATGTTGTGGCAGATATTTAAGTAAGCTTTCTTAACGCTAATGTTATAATAGTCAGATTGCTCTGAAGATGGGAGGTGATATTCTATTAATTTTCACATTCACAGTTGGTGATTTTTGCCGGCCGTCTTTCCTGCAATGGCAGTTTAAACTGTATTTCCTTTCTCCTGTAATATATATCTCCTGCACACTGAGCTCTGATTGGTCAGCAGGCGGTGCTTTCACTGACTTGATCTCTTAGCCTGCAACCTAACCTGCTCCGGAGCAGGTTAGCCGCTCAGCATAAGTTACCATGGAGATCTAGCCCGCTAAGAAGTGAACCAGTGTCGTAGGACCAGAAACCCAGAGTTTTCCCTGAAGTTAGCTCGCTAAGCGAAAATCCGGCTTCATCGTACAGGCCTCTATATGCATGTTTTTTCTGGATGCTTTCGTACTCATCCCATGTGAAACCTGGTAAGTGTGTGAAAGAAAGTCCCTTTATTTAATTCCATTCTCTTATGCACATGTGTGTGCATGCCTGTTCAAAGACTAAAGGGACTGCAGATCCAGAAGTAGGGCAGCATCCCCTGGAGATCACATCTCTAACACTCTCAGGGAGAAACGTGCACAATGACATGGCAGTGAATATTCCCCCGCTGCACAACAATACACTGGCAACATCTGGACGTGGCTGCTAATAGCATCGGGTTTGGTCGGGTGTTAAATGCCGTATATTTGTTAATTATTTACTTGGGAAGAAACACTTCATCTGGTGCTCCAACAAGCCCAACATAATCAAATGATCTTCATTTAGGGCGGCCGTTCTCAACCTGTGGGTTCGAGAGATAATTTGTTGGGGTCGCCAGATGGTTGTGCAGAGATTTATATTTTAGATTGCAGAATGGTTTACTTATTCTGTATTTCTTAGAGTGTGTTAAGGACAAAGAGCTGCTGTAGGGCATTAGTTAAGGCTCCAGAAACAATAGCTCCTACAGTCCATGGTGTCAGATGCATGTCACCTCTTCCTCTGGGACCAATGGGTGATTGATTGCTGTGGTATGAGCAACAAAGCAGCATGATTGATTTAAAGGAGTGTGCAGGTGTTTTTGAAGGTTTCAGTCCATTTATGACAAATCATGCATGCATTGCTGCTTTCCCAATGGTTCACACAGCTTGGAGATTGATGGATGATTTTCCATAGTATTTCACACCATACTGACATAAACGAAAAGCAGCCCGGAAGGTAAGAGCACTGGTATGCTTGGGCAAAAGTACTAATGTGAGGTAGATTAGATTATGGTAAACGGGCTAAAATAAAAAGCGTACTTCTGGTAAATGAACTGTCTGTCACAGAGAGTCTACAGCGCACACGTTTCAGACGCATTTCTCAGACGTCTGTCTCATTTAAACCTCCGCACATCCATCCACCATGACACCTTCCTATTGGCTGAGATACTTAGTGTTCATCCATCCAACACACCATCGACTAGGTTAAACACTTATTTTTTTCCGATGGAGTTTGTGGAAAATGGATTGCTAGTAATAAGACAGTGTCCGCCTCTTTAGAAAAAATCAAGCAAAATGTCAATAGGTCAAAACTGTGAATGCACAAACTACATCATCTTCCCTGAGGTACTGAACGTTTCTGTGCTTATATTTACATTAAATTGCAAATACTGCCATCATATGTAATGTTAGCATTAGAACCCAGGGATATTGCTAAAAAACCTGCTATCCTGATATAGATATGCAGTTTAGTCTTTATGAAATAACCACTGTATGTGTATAATCCTATGTGAAATAAATACTAAATCCTCCAGGGTGCTGTAACTTCAGAAAGGTAAATATGTGTTTGCTTTCTCACAAAAGCTGCAAACAAACACAAAGTGGGTAACCATTAACCAAAATTATTATTAAATAATTTGTATTTCTGTTTAAAACTGCAGCATTTTATCCTCATTATCTCTCTATTCTCTCGTTTGCCTGACTTGCACTCAATCAACCTCTCAAATCAATATTTCTAAACAGAGATTGGCATTGTCCGCTGACGTCTTCCTGTTGAGCATTAAAGACAAACTAAGAATAATTAGCTTTCATTAGCCTCGGCCCTGGGTAGATATCGCAGCACAAAAACTATTCAATTAGCTTCAAATCTCTCATTAATGCTTTTAGCCATATCAAATTAACATTGTTATGGGCGATTGCCTCCATCCCTAAATCCTACTTGAATGTAACCAACAGCCTTATTCACACACACACACAAAACTTCACACACCCTCAAACCCTCAACCGCTGATTTCTTTTAATCTGAATTTAAATGACTTCATTTAGTTTGCCTCTGAAACAATCCGCACAAGGCCAAAGGGAAACGCTGCGAAACTACGCCGCTTTCCGTTTAAGCGAGATGTGGGAAAAAGAGAGTCCTTGCAAACTTAATCTTTAGATCTTAATGCGTGAAATGATAAAAGCTTTTTTTTTGCTATACGAAACATGCAGCACAAAGCCAAAGCTGTGTTAATGATTCTTTGAAAGTAATTTCAGTTAATTTCCTATCGCCAAGAGAGCAAGAGACTGAGACGGGAGAAAGAGGGACAGATCTAAAAATAGACAGAGAATCAGAGATAGGAACAGAGTGCAAATAAGAAAAACTTTCAGGGAATTTAATGAGTGAAACTGCTAATTAGCGAGAGGAGAGATAGATGCAGAATATGAGGCTTTTATCGTAGTTGGCCGACATAATGTGTCTCTTACAATAGCAAAAGGATGATATTGTGGTACAGCCTGAAAATGGAAGAGGTGTGTTTGTTCAGATCCAGACACACAAACACACACATATCTCAAACACTCACCGAGAGCGGCTGGTGCAAAGAGGCTGGCGAGGACGAGCAGGCGTGCGGTCCACATGGCCTCCTCCTCTTACCGCCCGCTGCTCCAGGTCCCAGTAGAGTTCAGTGCTTAGCTCGCCGACGCACAAATCGGTGCTTCCTTTGCGGCAGGGCTCCCTCCACTGCGCCACGCTTCCCACCGAAAACCAAGAGTCCCGTTACTCCAGATGCCGTCCAAAAATCTGCCATAACACATAGAAGAAAATACATGTTTAGCCGACTTAAAACGAATGAGTGATTTGCTCTTTTGCAGTAAGAAACACAACAGATGGATGCACCGTGGCTTCGTCATCTTGTGGCTTCAAGTTGTCATCGAGTGACACGCTGCAGTCAGCTTGAACTCATACCGGGTGTGATCAACAAAACTCGACACACAAAATGTATTTTAGGATAATCTGCTGTTGTTTGCTCGTCAATGTGTTACCAGTTAATCCCCCCCGCAGAGAGAGGAGGTGTAAACCACGTTGCTTTGGGCGTAAAGACGTATACGTCTTTGCATATGTGCTGCAGACCTTTCGAGTGCTCCCGATGGTTATTGACATAAGTAACGCGGCTCTGTTTTCCCTCTCCTGTGGGCAGGAGGCAGAACTTCACAGCTTGACTTGTTGCACCTGTGAATGTATTTGCGAGGCATGAGAAAACACTATACTGTGCGCGCAGGCTTTGCTCCAAAAAAAAAAAAAAAAAGAAGAAAAACCGCCAAACAGATTCTCTCCGAAGAGCAGAATGAGATGGAGCCACCTTCGACCTCCTCTCAGAACATGGGAGTGCCGTCACCAGCGATCTCCTGACACCGGATGAAGTCATCGCCATGAGCTTCTTAACATAACATGAACTGAGTGAACATCAAATGTGATTCACACGGTGTGACTTCAGTGAGATCGACACTTGGGATGTGTTGCGAAGAGAAGCACACATCCTATAAGTGAACACACTGTAAGATTAGTTTGTGATGAGATTTTCAGGATTATCCACATTGAACCCATATCATGATATTAAGGTTAAGTCAGATTTAATGATGAACCAAAACCTCTTTATCAATCATGATCTCCTGCAGAAATATAATCTCTGCAACATGATACAAGCCAAATACCACACATTATCATGCCTGCCTGCGTTTAATATCCCAGGATGCAATTCCACTGGTAATAAAAGGTCCAAACGTGAGCACGGCATCAAAGGACAGGACACTAGAGATGCTGACTGACGTGAACATCTCAAATTATACCAACATTACATTTGAAAACATCTCTATCAGACATTCGACGTCCATCCCTGCATGATCCGTCTCAAAATGTAGCTCTTAATACCCATTCAAATATCCCAGATTAGAGCAATCCGTTCTTTTAAGCTGATATTAATGGGTTTAAGAGAAAGCCTATCTGCAGAAACAGAACATTTGGCCAATATTAAGAGGTTAAAAGTCGGCGTGCTCATCAGCAAAGTCTTGGCAGAGTCGCATCAGAAGCACATCTGCTGTGCTGCTGGCTTATTTTCCTGTTTATATGCATGATGACAGGTATTTTTTAAGACGTTAAAATAGCGATGTCAGAGAGCCCGTTTGATCAAAGTAATATCCTTGTGAGTAAACAGCGCTTTTAATAAAAGACTCTGACAGCTGCAGGAGCACTAAATTAAATATGACAGCAAATCAAGACGCCTTTGATGAAAATAATACATTAATGCAGGCGTAATCACATTTCAATTCACTGTCCAAGCAGCAAATTAGACTAGAAGTTTACTCCGTAGGACAATTGGAGCTGTAGAATAACAAGGAGGCACAGGTACATGTCGAAAACATATCAGACATGACAATATGTCACTTATTTTTGGCATGATGGTTGCAGATTTGCACCTACAGTGTCAAAAGTATGCAGGGGGCAAGAGAAGGGAATACAGAATGAAGACAATGAGAGTGTGTCTCACCGTGTGAATTCCATATCTCACAGCACAATGGATAAAGCGGCGACTACTTGCACAGGTGTTACTTATCACATAAAATGTAAAAAACACTTCACTATCACAGTCGTTAATTTGCTCTGAAAACGTGTGGGCTGAGGTACAGGAACTGCTAGCGAGCGCCTAGCGGAGTATCATAAAAATACATATTTATGAGAAAGGCTTGGACCCAGTTCAATGCAAAAAGAAAGAGAAGCGAAAACTAAAAAGACGGAGCGGTAGTCCGCCATTTGCCAACTGGTCTTGTATTCCAGAAGGAGCGTCGGGATGCATCTGGGTGCTGACGCTTCAAGGGTACTGCCTCTGAGGGGGACTTAGGATAACTCCCTTAGATAACTTGGCCAACATGTAGCTTCTGTTCTACAAACATCAAGGAGACTTCTTCATTACAGTCTCGAGAAACTTTTCCTAATCACTCATGTTGTTGTTTTGCTTGTAATCATGTGTGTGCCAGAGGGGCCAGATGAAACCTGACGGGTCTAATTAATTGACTTTTCTGTCTAGTTAAAGTCAAATGGAGCTGGGTGACATAATACCAGCAATGGTTGATAAGGGGAAATATGTTGTCTCGCAGCCATCATGTGACATGGAGAAAAAGACCAGAGCGTTAAGGGATATGAAACATTTTAACTTCATTCAAGCTCCTAAATTAAAGATGCATTCAAGGGGCCTGGGAGTAATTGAGACTAAATATGTCAAGGAAAACACACTGTGTTTTTTTTCCTTTATTCATTATTCATGCGTGGTACTACTGTCAATGATAATATCATCTATCAGGAAAGGTGTTTCAGCAATTAAGGATGTTTGGATTCACTGATTTACTACTCGCCACCTCCAGCTCCTTTACATTGATAACGCTCCTCTGCTCCTCGCATTAAGTGAGAGTCAAATGTGTGATGTTGCTATTAGGTAAGATATGTGACCGTGTTTTAATGACAACACCTGTAAGGAACAAACAATCCTCTGCAAGGCTGCAAGAGGGAAACTAAATAATTTTTTTACAAAAGCTGTTAATGCCCTGGCATTTGGTGCAATGTAAACTGGATTATTATTAGCCCGAAGTCAATTATAGTATGTGTTAGGGAAATAATTTGATTAGGTATTCAAACTTTGACACAGTTCATCATTTTCTCTTCTCACTGTTTCCTTTCCCATGGCATAGGTCTACTGTACGGCCTTGGGTATAGCTGCTATCTCTTTTAAGGAGGGGCAGCTTGGGCGCATTGTTGTTGCCAGTCTATGACAGAGCACAAGCCGCCATGAGGTAGTTTACTGTTCAGGGGCGAAGGTTCCCTGGCGCACATTATTTTCTATGGACGAGAGCTCTAGTTCGATTCAGGGTCCATATTGTTTAGTCTCACTGATGAAGAATGTTGATTATTACACTCCGAACTAGATAAAACATCGAGCTGCAGAAAGAGTTCTTCAGAATTGGTTTGGCAACCGCTGTGTCAACTCGGGCCGAAACTCCAAATAAACCGTCAGTGTTTGCCATCAAAGCTCCAGCTCTCCTCGTGTCTCTCTGAGTCCTGACTCTCCATTGCTACAGAAGTTTCCCTTACAGTATGCCAATTGTTTTACATGCTTTTTACATAAACCTTTCATATTTAAACACACAACTACTGGTTTGCATATGAGTCACTGTCTAGTCTCCACTGTGACTGCTCTAAAAGGAAATCATAGCATTTCTGAAAATGCATTAAGATCTTTTGAAAGAATTAAAGGTCATAAAACATGTGGATAATTATTGTTCTTTTAAACTATTTTCTATTAAAATGTCAACTATAAAGCATGAATCTAAATGCCTTTCCCATTTACTCATGTTACGGTTTACTGACATTTACAATAAATCTAGTGTAGTAGAAAGTGACTTTGCTTACAGCAGGGAGTTAATTACCTGTGAAATTAAAAAGAAAAAGCAGTTCTGCTCATTGATTTGGGTCATGTACAACCACAAATATTACCTGTAGCTATGACACCATATTCATATCTTATAAATATAAATATATCTTTTAAATAAAATCGCATAAAACAAAAACAGTAGTAAAACAAGGGAAGGTTGGCAACGGAGGTTGAAGAATCACGAATCAATTAATGTGTGTTGCTATTTTTCTGTATGAATGATTTTCATTATTTTATAAGCATGTTTAAGATAAACCTGAGAAATATCTGAAGGATACTGTGTCGCAGGTCTCTCATCTCTTCCCCCTGGCATTAGATAAGATATGATAACATGACAGAGAGATATCCATCACTCTGAAGCACCTCAGCGCCTGCAGACATGTCTCCATTCGACACTTTCCTGACCCGAGGAAACCAAAGATTTTCATTAAATCCGATGCATTCCTTACGATGCTTCTGCCGAAACTGGATCGTGCGTGTTATCTGACGGGGACATACTAAGCACCATGTTCCTCGACATGCCTCTTGAAGCCCCCCCCAACAAGTTACACTATGTAATGAATTAGAGGCATGTCCTCAGATTTCATGTCCGGATTCTTATCCCAGCAGCAGGGAAGGGTAATTTTTATGAGACAGGCAGTGTGTTCATGCAAATAGGGTGTCTGGGAAAAAATGAATATTAATCACGCACACTGTCTGCATACAGTCTGATTGATGAGCACTCACTCGGAAATCTGAGGAGATGATTAAAATCGAGATGAACCTTTCCTTTCTAGAGTTAAAGATTCTTTGTTTTCCACTTGGTTGGGCCACCTTTGCTGAAATTGAGCGGTCAGTGTTATAACTCTAAAACAAAAGCGGAAATGTCACAATCATGCTTTCTAATGCGAGCTGAAAGGTGTGAAGGTAAATGGAGATGGCTCTTTTTAAGAACATCCCTGGAGCTACACAACATGAGCAGCGAGCGTTCACTTCACAATTTCCACCAGAGACCCCTCGACACAGCGAGCCAGTGACAGGCAGATAATAGCACTAACTTTAGCCGCACAGTGTCTGAATGCTCCTCTATGATAGGCTTGTTGAGTGTGACTGATGGCTGGGGTTAAATAAAGAGTCCCCCCCCCCTGTGCTCACAAAGGCATTGCAACTCCTCCCAACACTTCCCAACTACGAGGCAATAGAAAAACAAGCCGTTAAGAGGAAATGACTTGCACGCACAATAAAAAATAACTAGCTGCCAAACAAATTAGCATTACAAATATTTAACAGTAAACAAGCATGGGTTACAATCCCACAAAGGGAAGGGGGATAAAGCACCCAGAGGTATGCAGAGAGATGCATCATTTAAAATCAGCCTTCAGACATCATAATGCAAAGCTCACATTATCTATTCTCCACGTCTTCCTTCTTTCTATCTTCACTGTCTTTCTCTCTCTCACTTTATCTTGCCTATAATGCATACCGGAAAAAGGAAGAAAGATGGGCAGAAGAGGGGTGATATAAAGAGAAAGAGATTAACTATCAAGAATAACGAAAGGGAGGAATGTAGAAGATTGAAGGGTGGAGGATAAGAGGGTGGGAGGACAGAAAAAGAGTGAGAAATAAGTGATATTAATGAGAAAATGGATGAATTAAAAAGCAGAAAATAGACAGAGATGATGGCGTGAAGCGAAATGTACTCACTGATATTTGAAGGTCATGAATATACTTCAGCTGCTGTTGTTATTCAGATAGTATTTCCATTTTACTCATCTACAGCACATATTGCAAGCCAATACTGTATATTCTATTTGACAACATTAGTTGCTTTGCAGATTCAGACTACTAACTTATTGCAGAGACAGGAATGTATCACGTGTCTGAATATAATAGAAATGTATACAAAGAGATATGGTGTAGAGATTTAAATCACTGACCTCAAAAAGGTACATCCCACGCACCGTATGGATTTATTTATAGACAGCGGCATCAATAAATTGCCTATGTTTTATGCTGACAAAAGCAATTTTCCAAGATACAAGCTGATAGTATTGGCAGGGCTATGGATAGGAAGGATGGAGAAAACATGACCTCTCCTCCAGAGTCTTTACTTTCCTATATTTAAGTCAGTGGCATAGCTGTAGGTATGGAAATGTCTCTATGCCGACTGCATTTTTATTTTGTTAACTGTTGGACGGTTTCTCATGAAAGTTGGTACAGACGATATCTAAAGTGTTCACAGGATGACTGCTTCAAACATAATCTTCAGGTTTCAACAACAGTTCTCACTGATCTATTGAAATATTTCAAAATGGTTGGGTAAGTTGCATACAATATTGTGCAAAATGTTTTACATTTAAAGAAAAGGCATGACAGCATGACACTATGAGCACGATCACAAGCTAATGTAAAATATATATAACTTTAATGTTTCTCTAAAATACATTTTTTTCTCCAATTCAAGATGTATTAATAATAGGGCCGGGACTTTAACGCGTTAATTAAGATTAATTAATAACACAAAAATTAACGGGTTAAAAATTAACGGATTAAAAATCAACAAAGTCTGTTATGGCCTCTGAAGCAACAGAGAGATGTTTTCTAATAGTCAGGGTTTCCAATGTTCTGAATGTACTTGAAAGTATTGTGTTTTACTTAAAAACAAAGTGTTATAGTTTACAGAAGGTCTACCTACCTATAGGCTACCTGAATCTCTGAAATGTACTATATTCCTAAATATGCTATTGCTACACTTTATGGCAACAATTGCACTTTTCTGTTGGTCTTGGTTAAGTACCACCTTGAAAAAAACAATGTTTTGTTGCTTAAGCTTATGTATTCAGTCATTATTCAATGGTATACTAAAATCCATGTGAAATTGCTTCTCACTGTTCTCAGGTCAAATATTTATATGCGATTAAAAATGCGATTAATTTCGATTAATTAATTACAAAGCCTCTAATTAATTAGATTAATTTTTTTTTTAATCGAGTCCCGGCCCTATTCTCAAACTTCGTATATCAGGGTGTCCCATTCACATTGTCTGCAGATTCGGTCTGCAGACAATGAATGCTTCTTTCTTTCTAAACACTTAGAAATGGACAACATATGGCCAGTGGACAGCAGTACACCAAATAAAGGACTGAAACTAAGAGCTGTAACGCACGCAAAAAACAAAACGCAGGTCACATCCTTTCACACAAAGCCCAAGCAGGCCATTTTCTAATTACTGCTATCATTTTTCAGCACACCCTGAACTCGGCTGAGCCATGTTTAGAGGGCATCTGCTCCGAAAACGCCTCCATGTATTTCTCTTTTTTTAATCTGTATTTGAGTTTTCCAGGTCTCCGTTTCTCCGCATTTTGTATTCCCCCCTAACTGCATTTGCATAATTTTCCAATAGACACTTCATTCCCTGCCAGATTTGAGAAGGGAGAGAGAAATCACACACACACACACACACAGAAACAACAACAGCAATTTCGGCTCTAGCCTCCGAATCAGGGTTACAGCAAATTCCAATGTCAATAACACTGATCCCAATGGCGCATGCATTTCAATATCATTATCTGATGCTGAGCCAAGTGCACAAAATATAATGAAATCTTAAAATTGCAGAACATCCCTTGCTCGGCAAATGTGATGCACAGTCTCAACAAGTACATTATGCATCATGCCGCATCCACTCAATACAGACTTGATTACAATGTTAATTCCTTCCCCCCCTTTCCATCTGCTGCTGCATGTCTGTGTTAGTGTTTCTCACCACAAATCGCTATGTTGCGTCTAGGTGCTGTAATGATTGTAGCATGTGTGTTGGAATATGGTTTTAAATGGTCTGGAAATGAGAGCTACGACTGTGTCACAAGCCATCACAGTTGGTCACGACCTCGGGGAATTGAAATGGCTTCCACCTGGACTCCACTCTCAGCGCAATTAGAGGCCGAGCGGGCGGAGAAAAAGAAACTGAGATATGTGCAGATATTACAACACAAGGCAGGTGTGTGTTCACTTATGAATCCATCAATGCCCACTAAACGTCCTCATGAATGAGAAAGCTGGAAATAACTGTTGCACATTAACAAACAAATTGACTGGGCATAAGCAAGGTGGGAAAGTAATTTAGATTGTGTGTGCGTCATTCGTTGCTCAGCAGGTAGTTTCCTCCTTTGCTGCAGAAAAATTTAACAAAAGTTGGACTTCATAAATTACCTGTCAAACCAGAGTTTGTAAAGCAAAACCGCTTAATATGTTAGAGAAAGCGAATTACAAGTGACATTAGTCATATTTATGCTGTATAAAAAGGTGCACAATCTCACTTTAATGAATGAAAAATTAAACCTGCATATCATTTATGTACATTATTGTCGTTTATTACATTTTACTATGACATGTCATTATGTTTTGAATATATTTCCGAAAAAGCTACCTTAATATTATGAATACTTATATAAATCTGCCATAACATTTCAGACAGTATATGTTTTGTTGAGCCTGCTCTGGTCCGAACAACAAGAATCCTGAATGAGTCAATATAAATACAAATGTGTGAACAAATAATCGCTTAAGTGATATATTATGGTGCGTTTTGTTAATAAAACATTATTTATTCACTGGCACTCATGTTGCTTTTTACCCCCATTATTTGGAAAAACGAAAGCACTTCAACATGAACTGAAGTATTTTAAAAAAAAAAAAAAAAGAATAGTACTGGCTTTGAAGAAATGGTTTTCCTGCATATATTTTTTACTTTCTACACTCCTGTATCTTTATTTAAAATCTGCAAGTTAAACCGTGCTCCTCAAGCTTTAAAGTGAATACTATCATGCAAGTGACTCAGAAGTGATTCAGAATCTACGTTCACCAACTCATTCTCTATGCTGCTTTGACGAACAATACTTTTTAATATATATATATATATATATAAAAGACTAAAGAAACACTAAAGGGATAAAAAAACTGTGAGTAAAAAATAGCAGAGACACACAAACATCTCCAGACTTGTTCCTGTGGTCAACAGCAGTCCATTTCATTGGTGAACAAGACACTCCTGTTCACCTAGTGTTTAAAAGGTAAATAACGGCACAAACATCGTTGACACAAGGGTCAAGAGTCACCGCGGTGAATTGCTTTGTAGGCTGCCTTTGTGTTGTCGAGCAGCTATCTGAAACCGCTGGCTGAAATGTGAGAGAGCTTTTTGTAGTGGAGACCTCGGTGACCCGGCTCTGCAGTGATCGATTAGCGGGCAAGAATAAACTTGTGAAGGCCAGAGGCAAGGAACACTCAAGAGCTGGCTTTTAAACTCAGCGTTGGAACATAATGGAAGGCTATAGTTATATACAAAGGTATGCTGAAAAATGTAAATAGTCTTTATTTTAAACAGTTTTTCTGGCACAGATCACCCCGAGAAGCCTTCCTAGTTCTTCTTCATGTCTTCCTGGAGTCCAAATCATGGCAGAAAGCTTGAAGATAATCATCTATAATTGGGAGGTTTGTTTTTCCAAGCCACAGGGAAGAAATGCCTGCCGAGCAGAGTGCGGAAGAAGAAGTGAGAGGAGCCTGCGAGCTGTAGGGTCCCTCAGCCCACTCTCAGAGTAGAATGGAGTTTGATGAAAGTCTGATTGGTCTGGGCAAACATCCTCATGGGGTCTGTCTCCGGACAAAAGGGGCAACACTCTCCTCTCCCGTGGAGGAAAGTGCTCTCAGGTCTGACAAATCACAGCTGGTGTCGAGGTGCCTGGTGTAGCACGGCTTCTCAAACCTGATGGGATGGCTGCGGCCCCTGGGGTTATATTAACCTCAATCTAAATGTCCACTGAATTCAAGGCAAGCTTTTCTTCTCATTCCTCTTGATATCCTATTTTTTTCTGCAGCCCTCTTAAGTGCATTATATTCACACAAAAGACAAACTGAGATTTGCAGTGGCGTTGCATAAGCTGCAACTAATGTGCTGCTTGTGTAATAGACTCAGCAGCATGGCACTCACGCTGAGCCATTTACCCAAAAAAAAGCCATTTAGGATGTACTGGTTTAATTTCACTAGATGCTGACTAATTCTAATTAAGTCATTAAAGACTTCCTTTGAAGTACACATCTGCAAACACAAGGGATTTAATGAAGTGAACAGGGACCACAAAGAGAGAATCACATCGACACCATGTTGATGCTATCGACGGTTGTTCCAACTGTGTGTGTGTGTCTGTGTGTGTGTGTGTGTGTGTGTGTGTGTGTGTGTGTGTTGTGTGTTGTGTGTGGCAAATTAGTTCAATGTTTCGCATGTCAAATCAGAGCATGAGCAGAGTTTACCTGCAGTGGGAGGAGAGGACAGTGTGTGACCTGTGTGTGTGTGTTTTCATGCCACACTTTGCAATGAAAACACACACACACACACTGACCTTGCCCTGTGTCTCTTGGCTGAGCAGGAGAATGTGTTTGGGTTGGACTCAGCAGGAAACCTCTCTAAATCTAAAAGTGGAGGGCCCCCGCGGTGAGGCAGCCACATAACGGTCGGGGATAGTTGGAGAATGTCAGAGTAAAGGAACACACTGGAAATCATGCATACAGTGCTAACACACATGTACACACACACACACACACACACACTTTTAACTGCTACAGCATTGAATAAAAAATGCACAATATGGATACATGTCAAGGGTTTGCATATCTGGACACGAATTGCGGTATGACTGGTCTGTATGCATAATAATAGTGTGTGGTCTCCTCTGCAGAAAATGTGTGTGTTTTTTGGCAGCTGTGGAAAACACTTGTTTATAACCCAACTCTTTGACTCTCACATCCCCAACATCCTGCACTTCCTTCCTCTATCTCCAGTTAATTGACACAACATAGAGCCTTCCCGACTTGTGATCCAAGTCCTCGTTGCTCTTCTGTGTAATGTTATTTCATCCACTTATGCTGCTGCGGACACAGACACAGTCCTGCCGTCTCCATGAGTCAGTAATTGCTTTTGACTTTCCAAAATGCAGCTACCCCCGAAATACAATATGTGGACATTTCACAGATCCACTCAGAGTCTTTTTAATGAGATTGCATCATGTTTATGACGATGGGATAACTAAAGACTCTCGCTTGATGGCATTGGCCTTTTCCCAATCAATATTGAGCGTATCAATGCTGGCAGGTCCCTTGGAGCAAAGTGTATTTCATTTGGAAAAAAAGAATGGCGGAAAAAGTTTTAAAGAGAAGTCATCTAGCTAGTTTCCCAAAGCCAGGGATTTTTTCAACCCAATTTACAATCTTTATAGTCGTTTTGCAGGTAGATTAATAGATCGATTTATAGAACGATAAAAATGTTGGCCTATTATTTGGTTAAGTATTTTTTAAGAGACTGAACTCTTGTTCCCAGTGAGGGGAATAAGAACACATGTCTAACTTGGTTTGTGACTAAATACCTGCTAACAATGTACTTTATGGGTGCCAACTAGCAAAGAAAAGCAAGTTAACACACACTGAACTTTTTGACCCAAACCTCACCCCCCCAAAGTTTTACATAACTGACAGAATTATACTGTCTCCGTTTCTGGGGAGTCCTGCCTTTCCAAAACTGACAGTCGTGTGCCCAAGTCTGCACTGACAGAAACTTTCCACCCCTCCATCCCTTCTCCTTGTTTCATATCTGTATTAACCCAACAGTGGAATGTAATTCAGCCTGCACAACAGGCCATCAGCTGAGTGGGGGACCACCTTTAAAGCTAACTCTGAAACTCTACCCTCCCCCCCCTCCACCATGATTCCTCAATAAAGCCGGCCAAGGGAAATAAGATTTTCTTTTCACTCCCCATTTTGATATCATGGGGAGTGTATTTCAATGCCAGACTCTTTCTTTTAACTTGGACATGGAGCAAAGGAGAGTCTCTGGGACTCTCCACAATCTGGCATGCAATTCCTGGACCAGTTGGTAGGAGCACAGCAGGGAGTCTGAAGAGGAGGGGGGAGGGGTCTCCGCTCTGACACACGTCCAACACATACAGCTGAGGCCTCATGCTGGCACGTCTTATAACATCATCTGTGAGAGACAGCACTGCTGGACCTTATATTTATTACCCAATATGTCCATTTGGAGGGAGGGGTAGCCAACAGTAAAATGCTCGTGCAATTTCACAATGCATAGAGTTAGGCAACTCCTGGCATGCAAATTGAGGAATGAGGAAAAAGCCCCACAACTAGCATAATTATGTCTGTCTCTGATTAACAGATGACTGTGGACTCCAAGCACAGAGACTTCTTTCCCTCTAAAAATATGTTAGCATCTTCACTTTGAGAGGCTTCATCAAATCTGATTCATGCTGCAAACTGGGATTGAAAAATGGGTAATGTGATGCAGCCAGTGGGGAGAGGTACATTCATGAGACTCATATCCATTTAGAAATGTAAAGCATATATATATTCCATAAATAGACCAAAACGACAAATGAACCCTGTTTAAGTAACATTTGACAATACCTACAGTGTGTACAGTAGGTAGGAACAAAAACGGCTGTAACTGACAGGTTAAGACAGTACTGGAAATAAAGACTGACATCTCTTTTCTTTAATCTCCTTTCACAGGATTTGATGTCGTTAAGAACTGTGTATTTGTATTCTAGCCTTATCCTTTAATAGACCTGGTTTAATATGAGTTTCTGCTGCAACCTGAGATTTCAAATGTCATGTCAACGGAGAACCGGTTTTCCTTAATCGCTTTGAGGGATTAACAGAAGCCATGTTCCCACAGTAAGCTTTTGTGGACAAACCAGTCTTTTGTTGTGCACAGATCACATAAAGTTGTGACAGCAGTGCTTTGCAAAATATATGTTATAGGTTTGTGTCTACACGATTAAATTGAAGGTCAATCGTTTTTTTTAAATATAAAAGTCAGACACTTTTAAGAAGATTTTAAAACAGCCCAAAATGCACAAAAAGACACATCTTGTTTGATAGCATAGACCAGGCATCCTCAAAGTCCGGACTCCGGTCCGGATCCGGACCCAACCACAACTGTCTCTGGACTCTGAGCAAATTATACTTTTCATATGTATTATCTGTATTATCTGTGTTATCTGTGAGACATCGCCACAACGCAACGAGTCAAAATGTTCCGCTATGTCATTGTCCACTGCAAACAGCGCTCTGCATGTACGACTGTTCCACTGTCAGTGTCAACGCATTGGTCCAATCACATTCGGCATCCCGTCAGCGTTGTTTCCCCCCACCAACAGTCTGTGAATCAGAGGCACAGTAGGGCGGGTCTTCGCGGAATGCGTGTGTTTAAACAAAAAAAAGTCAGAGCGAGCGTTAACAGCTCATCTAGTTGCATCTGTACTGTAGCTAGTAGCCTAGTTTCACCTAACGGGGTGGCATGGGGTGGCAACTGCCACCCTAAAAATAGGCCTTGCCACCCCAGCTGCCACCCCAGTTGGCAGCTTTGTTTTGAAAGAAAAGTTGTGTCTCATCGGACATTTATGAGAGAAAGTCTCTAATGTCCGAGTGCAAGTGAATGCAGCACAAGATGCACGTCTTGTAACCCCTCCCCCGTCCCTGGCGCGAGCATAGAAATATGATTGGCGGCGATTTCAACGGTGAAGCATTCGGACCCAAGTACTGAAGGAATGAGGTATTTGCGGTCTACAATGACAGATAAGAGACTGTCAGTGTGGCTGTACTCAGCATTGAATCAAAACGCACTAAAGCTGTTGATCTTAATAAGTTTGTGAGGCGTTTTGCTGAACAACATGGTAATCGCCGCATTCAGCTGTAATATACATGGCAACTTGATGCTCTGCTCACGGATGAGCATACAAAACTGTTAAAATTATGACCTTACGTGTGTATATATTTTTTTCTTTGAGGGGGTCTGCCCCCAAAAAACTGTTTTAAGTCCTGAGAAAGTCAAATATGACGTGTAAAACTACACTGCCCAGCCAAAAAAAAGTAACCACTTTGATTTAACTAGGCCAGTAGGTAAGGACTTTCCAATGGATAATAACTGAAGTATAAAATAATGCATGACTGAAGTGATGGAGACCATGTTTGAAGGCAAACAAAAACAGGAAATAACAGGTCAAATCAAGCAAATCCCCCTCTCAGATTCCATAGCAACCAGAAGAACATAAATACTGGCTGGTGATTTGATTAATCAGCTTTGTGATGGAATAAAAAATGCACAGTGCATTTCCTTAGCTGTGGATGAGTCCACTGACACCACTGACAATGCTCAGTTGCTGGTGTTTGTGAGTTTTTATGATGAGGCAAAGGGGGAGTTTGTTGAAGATGTGTTGGGCCTGACGAACCTCAGTGGACACACAAGGGGGCAAGACATTTATAAAGCAATAATGGGAATGCTAAATGAAAGAGGGTGCAGCTGCCTTTATTCATAACTGTGCAGCTCTTACACTGCCACTCTGAGGGATCAAGCACAGACACAATGAAAACTGCTGCATACAGATTATTTTTGTTTTTGCAACCTCGTGTTAAGAATCTTGTTGCAATTGTTTAAAAGTTTGAATGACCGTAATAAACGGACCTTTGTTTTATTGCAAAAAAATGTTTGGACCTTTAAGATTTGTATTTGAGTACCCCTGGCATAGACATTAACATTCGGTTCAAATACATGGCACTGAAATGTGACCATGTGCATTTAATCATTACAGTAAAAATGTTTTCCATTTCCCGCTTCAATGGCTGATTTCCTGTAATAACCCGGTTCCTGAGTGTAAACGTGAGATGAGTTTCCTCCCTGGTTCAGCTCCACCTCCTGATACCATCTCCTCACAGCCTGCGTTTTTAACAGCCCTATCATTGAGCATCAAGCCTTTCATGCTTTTTGACACATCACAGCGACAGAGTTTCTGAGGTGATTGATGATGGCAACATGCTCCGCTGTGCTCCTGTCTGCTGTTGTCTAAAGTGTGTAAAGAAAAGGCCCAGGAGCGTGAATTGCAATCGTTTCTGCTCCAGTCTCTCTGCAAACTCATCTGCATCTGACCTCGCACACTGCCCACAGCTGAATCTGGCATCAGCCAAAACACACTCTCAGTATGTGTGTGTATTTCCACAGTATACAACGCTGGGCTATAGCCAACAGTACAAGGATTTCTCTGACACATCACAATGACAAAAAAAGTTCACTAAGAAAAATGCAACTGATAAAATGAAGATAATTCAACTACTTTTAAATATGTACATTAATGTCAGAGGACGAAAAGCTTTCCACTGATGTGTTGCACAAGCCAACTATTTCCTTTTTCTATATTTCTCAGTACTTCTTTACATTTCACAGGGAAGTAATTAAGTTGATAGGAAAATCTGCACACTAGATATTTCCAAATCTTTCTCAGCAGACACTGTGTCAAACTCCAGCAGGATGGAGAGGGTAAATGTTAAGTGGAGTGACACAGAGAAATGTCCTCTGTTCAGTCTGAGTCTGCAAACCATTATTCAGATTGAAGCACACCTCAGCGATCCAGGCCTGTATTCATGCACTAATGCTCGCCGCGAATGACCCAATAACTCAGCACGTTTGAGCGATTTCCTCCGTGCACGCTGAGGCTGACAGTTTCTCTGACAATCCCTTAGAAATGCAGATGTCTTGCGTGAGACGAAGCAGTGTTCCAGGTTAGGACTGAGGCGAGCTGAAGACTGTTCACATGTGCACTGTAAGCATTGAGAGGGATTATTACTTTATGAAAGTGTTTGATTGAATTCCAAGCTGCTGGTTCAGGTATACAACAGAACATTCTGATGTATGTGTCTTGATTTAAGTATTATGTAAATATTTCTCCTCATGTCAGTGTTTCCCCTACCATTGTAGGCGAAACACTGCGCCCCGCCAATGGAGCCCCGCGCCCCCCCTGAAATTCAAGGTGTTTTTTTTATATATATATAGCACCAAATTGCAACTGAAGTAATCTATCTACGGTCACTTTTCACATTGAACATGTGCTCTTTTATTAAATAAACTAAACGCTTATGTTATTTATCCAATGTATGTGCATGTTTCAGTGTCTGACTTGTTTATTTTCTGCAGATTTGACTGATAACGACTGACTTTCAGTTTAAATTGTGAAATTAGTGTTTTTGACCCAAAGAAACATTGATGCATTAATAAATAACAATAATCCACAGCTCCTCTCTCTGCTCCAGAGGATTCACACACACACACACACACACACACACACACACACACA
>CALSBZ010043254.1:1339929-1351930 GCA_943591055.1 Gobionotothen gibberifrons | reverse complement strand
GCACATGCACTTCACACCACATCAGCAGCAAGACATGCACACTAACCAGCGCAGCAGCAGTCATTAGGCCGGGGTCTAATGTTTCATGTTAAATTGAGTGTGAGAAGCATGAATGCACATCTGTGTTCATGTGTGTGTATGACAGGAAACAAGCGTTACCTAAACTCAAGGCAAATGTTTTGAGATCAAATTATCAGTCAGACTTGCACAAGATATTTTACAATTAATAAACACAGAAACACCCTGCAGGTCAAGAGAAAACACTTACATTTGAATAACGTGTCATATTTGAACGATTGAAAATGAAATTATTTTGCGCCTGCAGTCTTTCACAGCGCTCCTTTATTATACTTCTGCGAAGCAATTTGTCCGTTATTGCTTTCTAATAGGGCAACATATCCTGGGTCACATCTTCAAGCAGCTGGGGTAAAAAAAACAAAAATCCTGTGGTGTATTAGCAGAGACAAGGCATCGCAGTTTGAGGGTGTTAAATGGCGTAAATATGCATATAATGTCCCGTTTAACGCATGATGCTTGCCCTCCCGCTAAATGAATTATGAAACGGACTACATGCGAGTGTGAAAAATGAAGACTGTAGTTCATAGAGCCATATATCTTCATCTCCACTCAGTGTGTAAACTGATGGACAAAAGGCTGAACTCAAGCCTTCCATTTGCTGTCAAAAGCAAGAAATCTGTTGCTTTTAATGTCAGTTAAAGACCCCAATTTCATCTTTTGGTTGTGTTCCCTTTAGTGTTTGATAGGTGTTCATGCATGATAATGGTTTGCAAGTCAGTTTATGTCAAATACTAATAAATAAATGGTAAATAAATTATTCACTTTAATCATGATTTCTTTGTTGTTTTTCATCTTAATTCAGAGGCTTGGTATTACCCTTGTGTTTTGTTGTGGTAAAAATGGGCCATATATTCAGTTAGCTGAGATTCTTCCCGTTAATCTGGTGCTACACATTAATAGTTTCATAAATGTTAAGAAGCCCTGAGACATAGTCTCGAAAAACAAAATGTGGTGGGGGGTCCACTGGGGGGACCTTAGGGCTTAAGAGGTTAAATGATTAAAGTCAATAATTTATTTACCATTTATTTATTAGTATTTGCAATTATCGTAAATAAATTGGGGATTATTTGACATGTATTACTCATAACTTCTGAATGTATTTAAGGTCTATAAACAAAATGATTAGGCATTAACATGTTTACATTGTCTTTGCAGTTGCTAACATGTTTATGGTGTCCATTGTATTAGAACAAACATGTTTTCTGTCAACTATTTCAAATGAAGAGAGAGAAAAGGAAAGAGGTGCTTCCACTGTTGTCCTTAAGCTTTTCAAGTTCAGGCATACATTGAAAAAGGCTGAATCGTACACTGTTAATATTATTTTTCTGCAACTGACTAATAAATACTGTTGAGTTTTCAGCGTGCTCCATCACTGTCTCCACACAACGTTCTTGTAAGAATTAATAAATGGCCGAGCTGAAACCTGACAGCACAATAGATGGCAGAAAGTAAGTGGGATATCACTAAAGGACTGAGTATTATTCTTTCTTAATATGTATGTATTCAAATGTCCCCGGCTCCTGGAGGTCATGTTATGTAGCGAGACACATCTGATGTATTTCTCTGAGTCCGGGGCTTCGGAGCGGCTTGTCACTGGCGAGTAATAAATCCCCCCGAGTCCCCTAACCAAGTGAAGCACATCGATCTGTTTTCCTTTAGAACAAATATGAGATTGGAAAAGAACATAAGTGGTGAGCCTTTTTTAAAAATATTCCTGCATGGTTGCACTGCATTTCTCTGCGCAGAGTCAAGCTGTTATTAAGCACGGTGAAAGTCAATGAATTCCGATTGTATTCATCCTCCCATATCATATCTTTGAAGGTCATAAGGGCAATAACTTCCTCCCATGTCTGCACTTTTCTGTCTTCTCCACAGCAGTCATCATGCAGATTACACACTCTGCTGCTCATCGATTGCTTGCACACAGATGCAAACAGCAGGTTTAAACGGAAACACTAAGTCTGCGTGGAGAGAAACGTAATGTGACCTGATGAGCTCGGTCGGCATGGAAACATTGCTCATGTCATCTAAATTGTTACTGAAATACTTTTCTTTGGCTTCCACTACTACAAATGATAAGTGGATTGTTGCAGAAGTCAGGATGATTGATTAAATGTCAAATATGAAGAGAAATAATCATCATCATCCCAAGATGCTTATCCAAATACAGCTTATATAACATTATTTTATATAAAAAGCTACCCCAAATATAACCAGATAGAAGAAGAAAAAACAAAAACATAATCACATTTTCGTAGATTAGAAATGTCTTTTAGTAAGTACCTAGGATTCCATGCAGCAGATTAAGGAGTAAAAAAAAAGACATTATTATTATTATATAAGTATTACATTTGAACTCAATCAGCAGAAACTGGAAGCACAAGCAGAGCAGCCAAAAAGCCCATTATTCAGTCCACTAAACACAGCCTACAGTATTCACAAATTAAAAGGACACACGCCAGATTTCCTTCTGCTTAGGATATCAAACTAAAGAGCCAGAAGAAATCCATCCCTTCACAGGATGGATTACAGGGTCCTGCGGAAATCCTGAGGAGGGGGACAATGGCGCGGAAAACATCTACAACTGGGATTATGGGATAAACAGATGGACAACAGGAGAAGAGGCTCAGAATAAAAAAAGGGACTTTATTTACACCGTCCCCTTCTTCATTAAAGTAAATATAGAGCACTTTCTCCCGGGATAACAAATTCTATTCTCTTTTCCTCAGAGGACCTCCTCCTGCTACGCCAGAAATAACTGCAGTCCTCAGGTGAGAGCCCTCAGGGACACATCCACAGGAAGTGTGCTGCATGCTCATCTCCAAATACTTTATCTGAGCAGCTGACATCTTCAGGAGAACATGCCTTACAGTCTCACTTCTTAATCCCAATGGGAACAGGTATAAGAAGAGTATCTGAGCTGGACATACCAACCCTAATGTACTCTGTGAAGTGTGCAGTGGATCAAAGTGTAGGTAAAGATATAAATAAAGTTAGCTTTCCTCCTTGCGGCTGTTTTAACAGTCCAGGCTGATCTATTTAGTTTAAAGCACGAGAAAAGGCCGGGGACGGTTTTTCAAAAATGAATGACGGCCTTACATAAATTATGCAAACATTTGTCCTTGTGCCAAACAGTGCATCTACTGAATAATAATGACTGGAGGGGCTTGGGGATATGAGTATGCAGAATATGAAACACATGCCAATGTCCCCCTGTCATCTGCGGCCAAATCAAAGGCAAGAGACGCGGCTGCAGAAGGAACGAAAGTCCAGAAATATGTCAATGTCTGACGGAACTTTTCACTTCTTTAAATATATTTCACGTCCAACTTTGAGAACCAAAGCTCTGTCTGTCACTTTGTTAGCATCATCTGCAGCGTCTGAACCAATGAAATCCCTCGCTCTGCATGTAAATTAACAGTCCATTACTTTATTGTCATGTTTAGTGGCTTTGCATCACTGTTGGACATTTACAAGGATTCTGTGTAATGTTCATTTTGCTAGAGATACTGCGGCTTGATAACTCAATGAAAAGGCTGTAAACGTTTCACGCTGGGGGACAGCAGAGTTCAGAAGGATTTTTAGAGGTAGCAGTGAATGGAAATCTTGAAATGATTAAATAGCCTTGAAAAAAACCTCTGTTTTAGGCGTCTTTTATGTAAATAAAAACAGATCTGCATATTTCAGCCTTTATCAGTAATGCATTATAGTAATAATACTAATGGTAGCTTCAATCAGACAGAGTATGAGGAACGCTAAATCTCACCGCTGGCATGGACACGCGGCAGACGGATGTTTGTTAGTGATTTCGTATGCAAATGCAATAACCTTATTAGCTAATCCGCTGTCCCCCCTTGGCAACATAGAGTTCAAACAGCTTCATTTTGTTTGCTGTCGACACTACAGAGAGGGATGGTAGACAGAGCAAAGTGTTTGTCCACATTACCTGTCTGCATGTTTTACAACTTCATTCAACTCCTTAAACCCTGCATCTTATCGGTACAAATGGCCTGCCAGCACCCGCACCTTTTCATTTTTTTATCTTTCAATTTGTATAGATTTCATATTTATACAAATATGAATCACATGCATCTACTGTAAACCCACATATGTGTATATAATGTAACCTCATCTGCACCTTATTTACTCCTTGCACTTTCTGATTTGATGCAAACTGCATTTCGGTGTACTTGTATAAGACAATAAAGTCTAATCTAATCAAAATGCATCCCAGTAAATAATAATAAACATGATGTTTTGTACCAGATTTAAACACTTTCTTATATTTCAATATGTAAGTAACAGTGACATTGTTGGTTTTGGAAGAAGACGGTAATTTTCAGGTTAAATGTCTTCCAAAAAGAAAAATAGCATTTTGGAAATCTTCCTGAGAAAAAACCACACACGAGAGCGGTGTCTATCTTATTTAAGTCTTAGCATGATAGTATGCTAATTCATAGTCTCTCATTGGGCTCATATAGTGATACACTTATAAATTGAAATACCGTGATACCCAATTACGTTAAATTGATAATAACAAACAACTACATTTCTCACACAATCAATTAAGAAAATGTTGGACATTTCCTCAAAACCCCAATTATGAACCTCAGGGGATTCATTTATATTTTCTGACAAATAAGATTTTCTTTATTGTATTAAAGAAAACATTCAATCCCGGTCCTCTCAGTGAATATCAAATGAATGTCCGGGATGAATTAGTATGCTTGTTTTGAGCAGAGCATTTGTTTGTTTGATTCCACTGGCGATCCGTTTCATTGTTCAAGTGGAAAAATGCCTAATTGATTTATGTAAATTGATGCCGTGCGTGCCTATGACATTTGTCAGGCTGTTATATCAATAGCAATACTGACAGCAACAAATAACAGAATACAGAAGAAAATGCCACAAATAAAGGGTTTAATTATGATATAAAAGGAATTTCACATTGTGCGGGAATTCTTGCCTTAATTCCATAAAAAAACGTGACATGCTTTAACACATACACACACACACACACATACACACACACACACGGAGCACCCATGCACACATCTGCTCGTCAGTGAGCCTGTTGGAAGCTGTCACACGGCTGGCAGCTTCTGTAACTTGGGCAGATGGTACAGCACAATTAGACCCACCAAATCTCTCAATCAATCTCCTGCATGCAGCATGAAGAAGAGCTCCGTTTCTCTTCAAACTAACATGCCTGTCCACTTTGTATTCCAGTTTGCAAACTGTCTGAGAGCCCCTTCTGTTCCTGAAGGTCTTCGTCTTGCCTTCTTTTGCCCCATTCAGCAAGCTACAATTTCTGACAGTTATTTCTAATTTACTACACACACTGTCCTTGATCCCTTTCACTTTGCACAACACTCCCTACGACTCCCCCCCTCCTCTTACCCAGTTTTCTGCCACCTCTCTTGGCTTGTTCAACCACTGGCCCTGAATGCAACACTATACTTTTAGACAATAGGCGCGCGCAAGTGTTTCATTCACACCCAATTACTGTGAAAGGGATTTTTGGGCACAGAGGAGCACAAAGAGAGTGTTAGAGAGGAACAAGATATCCCGGGCGTTTTCTGCTCTGTCCCATGTTCTGCACACAAAGGGAGAGGAAAGCGATCCGGTGCATTCGACACCGGCGGGGGCCATTAGCCGGCGCTGGTTAAATAAGGATAGCTCTAACTGAGGCGCTAACAGAGACGGGAAACATCTGCTGCTCGCGCCGGGCCCTTGTTGGCCCCGAGGACCGTGGCTTTGATCAGCGGCCCTCGCAAACACCTTCCTTCAAGAGCTCGGATGAAACACAGCCTCTCAAACACACACCAAGTGCAGGAGAAGCACTCACACACACACAGCGAGAAATACAAGTGCACACAAACCAGAAGGGCTAAGATCCGCACCAACATGTAAGCAGACTGCTGATACATGCATTTAGAAACGTGGATTTACTCTAAGGCAACACCATTTATTGCAACATGGACTAGTGCAGTATTCAAATTGCAAGAAGCACACCATTTGTCAAAGGCTAAATATGTGGTAATAAAATGTTGAATACAATTTTGTGGAGGTGAAGAGATATCCCCTGCTTTCAATATTTTTCCACAGACTTAAAAACATATTTGTAGGGTGCAAATCCTTCAAAGATAATGTGAATAATACTGTAAGGCAAAAAGCATCAATGCCCCCAATATTGCAATTGTCAAAACTAGTTTTTTTTTTTTAAATGTTCTCTTGAACATACATGTCACTGGCTCCTTTTTCTTGGTAGAGAAAAATACAAACTTGCATGGTTACATTTCCTCTCATACAGGAAATGTTGGACATATCCTCATTTCCAGTAGACACTAGCCAAACAGCTTCCTGAGCAGCGGGCCAGACGCCATCTTTGGGAGCGCCAATCCCGCTGCTGTACTTCCTCCACCTGTGACGGGAAGATGATTCACTCGCCTGCCAGACTGCATCGAGGGACGGTGTGTACCAGGGCGTACTCGCTGCCAGCACAGACAGACACGGGGGGGAGGGGGACACCACCACCACCACCACCACCACCCTCTGCACCGCACTGTGACCCGCTCATGCAGCTGATAAAATAATGCGGCCTGTGAGCAGATGCATCACGCTCTACCTGCTCAGGGTGTGACAATGCAACAATTCCAAACGGAGGCACCGACCGGGCCAAATGATTATGATATGGCAGACGGGAGGAAAATACACGGGGAGAATGTTCAAATCAGCGGCGGTACACGTGAACGCACCAGCTGCTGCGGAAAAGCAATATGAGAATTATAGGTTCAATTGGATTTATTTCTTTCTCAACAGCAAATGTTTATGTAATTTTCAGGGTCTGTATTTTTAGCCGTAGAGCCCACGCTCCACCTGTTCTGGATTCCTCTCTCAATACACAAACAGCACATTTTCTATATTTTGAAAATGCAGAAATAAATGCTAGATAAAAACCAGGCAACACAGATTTCACCAGGAAGGATAAATGCTCAAAACCTTCCCGAACAACATCAACAAGTCTATTTCTCTTGCATTATCCGCATACTTTATTCATCTTGCTTTCTCATGATCTACAGTAAACAATATAAAAGCTGTGCGTTTGTTCAATTCGATAAGTTGCTTAATAGAATTAAGGACTGGTGCCAAACAATCAGGAGAAATTATTATATTGCAGCAATCTAATTAATAGGAAAAGCGAGGAGAGTTAAATTGGTTTGCAAATGATTTCGTTGGCACTGGGTATGATTGCGTTTATTCTGATCAGTGATAAAAACATTCACAGTGTATCCCTGACTGGATTATTACCAAATATCACATGTCAAATAGGAATCAAATTACAACACTTCATGCTCTTAAATCGCTGCACATTCATCGAATGAATTAGACTTTCTTATCGAAAAACCATGAAGAAATGCCTGTGTGTAATTATAAAAGGCCAAAGAACTTGAGAAGTCTTAATGGAATGACTTGTGCAGAAGCCAAATCAATTTTCTTTCCTTCTTACCATTTCTAGGTGTTCATTATTCTGACCGTGGGAGAACATACTGAGGGTCGCGCCACGTTGTAATTCCTAATTAACTGGGCAGCACAGAGATCTTGGTCTGCAGTGACCCTGCAGGACGGAGTCTCGGGGGGTTTATCTTACTAAGTTAGTGTACCATGTGTCATTACTGAAAGATCTGGGTCATGGTCTGAAAAAAGACAACCTAAAGCCTCCTGCAGCTGGAAACACCTGTGGGCTTATGGGTAACCACTGTTAGAGGATTGTGTTTATTCTGTGCATGCCACCTATTTGTCAATGGAGGCGGAAAATTCCCGACTTCATAGCTAATCTCGGTTAAAGCTTCGCACCCATCAGTGGCATGTTTTTACACCGCCTCCGAGATTAGTCATGTGTACACTCGTACATATCGGGGGCATTACCGTCATTGGTGGGGGAACACAAAAGCTTCAGTGGTGAGTAAATGTCTCTGTTTGCTCAGGAGAGATCAGGCGTGCCCTCTGTGTTACAACATGGGCCACCTGCAGTCTGGGAAAAAAGGTTTCTGCGGGGAATTAGAGGATTCTGATGAATGAACAAGACAGACATGAGTAACCCGGCCCAATATACTGCTTATCTGCAAGCTTATGTTGCACAAAGGAGGCAGATAAGCTAAGACATGCCAGCACAGTGAGGGAATGGAGAGTGGAAATGAGCATGGGGGGGGGGCGGGGTGTGGAGGAGGAGGAAAACATACCCCAGGTCAAGATCTACAGGTTGCGGTCAGTTGCAACAGAGCCTGGATGCTTTGAGTTGCCGCAGAACAATTAACCATTGACCAGAGAGACGCTGCATAGCTTGGGATCCATGTCATTCGTGAGAGCAAGAACACAAAGCATGGAGTCATTACGAAAGACCTCTACCGGCACCGGGCAGTGAATGCAACACTAATCAATGAGAGCAAAAGGTATTGCGGTTGAACTGGCAAGAATATATGTCTTTGATGTAGGTGGTCTGCATGAAGCATCACGTTGCAGCTAGTACTCTGTTATCTATAATTATAAACTTTATTTACTATGGAATGGGTCGGTCCAATGTATTTTAACCCAAAATAAGGCATTTTTTCCTTAACCTAACCACTAAGTTGTGGCACCTCAACTGAACAAACTTAGGTCCTATATTCGCAAAGGCACCTTTTGTTTACTATAACTTTGACCTCTGTGTTTAAATGAGCTAAATGTAACGTTTCATGAATATTTTGAAAACCCATGTCCCATGTCTGTGGGTATTTGGTATTGTCTGGTCAATTAAAAAGCCTCACAGAGTCCTGCATATTCCTGTCTGAGCACTTCACAATAAGCCACAAGTGACAAAATGGAACTTCAGTCGTCAAGTGCCATAAATCCATCCCTGCTGAATTACGCAATCATCCACAGCGCCAGGAACAAATCCCATTGACTTGATTCCTATTTAATTATTCTACTTGAAAATCCTTTCTGCTCACCCTTTTTCCTCTAAAAGGAATTGCTTTCCCCATTTAAAAACAATCTCTACCTATTTGAGAATTACATTTCCTCAACTTATCACAGTACTCTACTGCAGACCTTTATTTCATTTTAACCTGAGTGAATGTGGCACGCTACACAATGGGCTTTCACTGAGGTGAAGTAATTGCCTAAATGCAGCTTGACAGGGGAGGTTGATTCATTCGGGAGAAAACATTGGCTGTTGAGAAAAAAGTGTTGACGGAGGAGCTGGAGACAGTAAGATGGAAAGAGTAAGAAAGTTTCCACGGCCAAACAAAACACGACATATTTCTCTGAGAGACAAAGTGTTAAGTTAGGCTACTCTGCAGGCTGTCAATAACCGCGTTCATCATCGGGGCCCAGCCGCAGTCTATATATTGATTAAACCATCCATCACTTAAACTCTACAAGACATCATTTCTAATTAAAAAGTAAGTCATAAATCGCAGCCTTTATTGCCAGGCCGCAAAACAGATTGCATCCCCTGTCCGCGCTTTAGAGCCACCGTAAAAAAAGGACAGACAGGGTGTGATGGCACCTTTGGGATCCTCACGTGCGCACCGACAGCAGGGGAGGAGCTCGCTGCGTCACCCATATAAACAGATGCAAATCAATAACTCCTCTGCTGGTGTTTTTATAAGACAGGCGGTTCCCCCGCGGAGGGGCGAAGGAGCAAAGCATGCATATGTAAGAGCAAATATGCAAATGACATTTTCATAAACCATCTGGGAATAATGTGAAAAGGAACAGCGGCCAATGTACTTGAAAATGATGTATAATCATAAGCGGTCATGAAGGTGTACGAAAGTGGTCCATCACTAAACTGGGCTGGCTCGCAGACACAACGAGCACCCATTATCTACCTGTGTCTCCATTTTCCTCGGCTAAACAACAATTTTTGCTGCCAAATATGCAGTCGCAGGGCATTATTTAATGATCCCTGTTGATAAAGAGGCCATTAGCACACCTACACTGCAGCCAAAGCTGTGACGGAGCAGAGCGAAACACAGAACACACAGTCGGAGCAGACGCAGCTCCGAGTTGACAACTTCTGATTAACTCGACGTGCGCGCTGCTTGTCAGCCGCTGAACCCCCCGACAAGCCACTTGCAGAGTGGTAGCATGTGGGTTATTTTTTTGACGGGGCACAGAGGGATGTCTGATTTCACAGGTACTAGCCCTAAAGGGAGGGAGGAAATGGAAGAGGAAAACGAAGAAAGGGTCACGGGCCTCCTCAGCCTCCACAAAAGGAAAGCATGTGCAATCATTATTCATCTGTCTCTGTCACTTCTCCTGGGCTCATGTTTTTCCATACCTGCCAGAATGAGAGGACCACACAAACCTTCTGAGTCATATTCAGTTACGAGCCGGACAAAAGTGAAGGAAGTGGCCTTGGTGTTGTTGAGAGACATAATCAGTGTCCAAGGGGGGGGGAGTGAGAACTAATGAGTGAGCTAAAAAGGACAAGATGGAGTGATCCTCTATAAAAAGACCAGCAGTAATCTCTTCCTCTCCTCTACCCTTAATGTCCTGAGAGATCTCGGGCTCCTCTGTAAAGCCTCTGCACATCAAACACGGCTGATTAGAGCCGCACACCTCGGTGCAGCTAAAGCCTTGGACACGCCAGTTCAAAAGAGACACCAAAGAGGAAGAACTCTGCAGGTTAGAAGCTCATCTCCCTGGACTTGAAACATGTCTGAAGCTTCCTCCAAATCAGTGTTGCAGCTGCCAAATGGAGATTTCCACTCATCATATCTCGAACACAATGCCTTCGGAGCTCACATAGCATTGGTGTCTTTCAAATTAAGGCTGCTTTGGACTCTTCTGTCATGTCAGATGATATCAGTGCAGCGTGAGCAGGATTTCATTGTCATCAACAGATCGTACTATTCGTTAACGTGGGCATAGAGGGTGAGGAGGGGACACAGGAGGAAGAGGAAGCTGCTGCTGGGATGTCGGGATGTTGTTTTATTGAGACACACACACTGTCAGGGCAGGTATCAGGAGAGCAGCCGGCCACATGACAACACTCTTGTCCTAACATCCTACAAACCCCCGTCTCATCCTGAAATAGCTCCGTTCCAAATCCACCGTATATATTTCTCTGTCACACTTTGAGGGCACGGCACGAGGAAGAGTCTCTACATATCCAGCCTCGTGAAGCGTTCACCTGCATCGCCCTCTGGGACTGAGGAGACGGTGACACTGGAATAACAATGTTCAGGCTTCACTCGCTTCTCTCTGACATCTAGTTACCACATTACACAATTCAGTTAGTACTTAAACTTGGATTTACTTCATGTGCGCACCAATGGTCGCTGTTTTCAGGCACAGGGCACCTGGAATGAACTGCACTTCAGTCCTGTTCTAGGCTCTGTTTGTCTTTCAGAACAGTTACAGAGGATAAAAAAACGCATCATTATTATTAAAGGAATTACATTTTCCCACATGTGTGTTAAATGTTTCAGCTAAATTGTGGTTAAAACCTATAACTGGTGGGCTGATTGTGTTGCACATAAACATTCATTAAACAGACAAAGATGAGACAAACTCTTCGGAAAGAAAAGGTACATTTCCCCAAACCTCTGTTAACTTTTAAATCATCTCCAGCTGAATTCTTACACTTGTGTGTGCGTGTGAAATCCTCTCTTAGCACTGAATATTAATATTCCTAAGAGAGATACACAATTTACAGGATTTAAAAATGCATGGCTGCATTTAACGACGATAATGCAGGGTCACTGAATACATGAATATTGCATTGGAGGAGTGTTGAAGTGGGTCTCTATAAACATCCCATTTAACAGCGTTCTTGCACATTTAATTCACATGTACACATGCCTGCTGACATGTGCATGAATGTTAGTCTCCCTAAGCAGGTGGCCCCTCTGTATGAATGTGTGTGAATGCT
>CALSBZ010043254.1:1308161-1334929 GCA_943591055.1 Gobionotothen gibberifrons | reverse complement strand
GAAGTAGATTACACTTAATCTAAAGTGACCACACATTAAGCAAAACAAGGTGTGTCAAATGAAAGCAGTAACTCCATGCTGGGCCGCATTAGGATATTTATCATCAAAGCGATCCGCAGCTTTTAATTCATTTGACATCTTTCAGCCCTAATACAGTATCTGATTTCTGAGCAGCAGCGGTACACAGTCACACAGCGGGACATCTGCAGGGGAAGCAGCGGGTGCTTGTGCAGAAAAAGAGAGCAAGGCCATTATGTCTGCAGCAGATTTACGCCTTGTATCGGGAAAAGCACGAGCAAGCGCCACGCGCAGATATCGCCCGCTGCTCTCAATGTTATTCAGATGACAGCACTACTCTATTTTCACCTTGCAACTAATGTGACCATTACTCCGGTGTCAGCAACATGTACTGTCCTTTCTTTTGTGCAAGGCAATTGGGAAATTAATTCTAAAAACAGGGCTAATCCTGGGATGTGTGTGTAGTTCCTGGGATTATAGTTCCCAATTACTCTCCCGTCCCATCATATAGAGGATAGTCCCAGAGGCCTCATCAAAAAGGTGATATGACACGTATTCTCCCACCGCACTGGGTTTAATGCATTAATCTAGTTGCTGCATAGTGTTGTAAAATAATATCAACAAGGGCTCGAGAGGGAAATATGAACATGAAATAATCTTCACTGCAGCGGGGAAGATGTTAGGAAAAGAGGAAAGTATTGAGTTAGATGTAGGGGAAACTGGATTGTGTGTGTGAGTGTTTGTGTGTGTGTGTGTGAGGGAGGGAGGGAGAGGAGGAGCCCACCAGTAAACTCAGGAGGGTAAACAATCTCCCTAATTGGATTCAATCCAGGCTCACCACAGGAGGCGGTGAGGCTAGTGGCTCCATTCAATGTGGAGGGAAGTAAGTGTGTGTGCATGTGTGTGTGTGTATGTGTGTGTATCGACAGGACGAGGAGAGGAGGGCGTCAGCTGGCATGTGAGAGAGGGAAAGGGGAAAGAGGATAAGTGGCAGCAGCAGAGAGCAAACACAGGGCTGCAGAAGACAACAATGACAAACACAGGAAAATAATCTTGGTGCGTGAAGGTGTCTGTGGTTATGAGGGGTGTGTGTGTGTGTGTGTGTCTGTGTGTGTGTGTGTGTGTGTGTGTGTGTGTGTGTGTGTGTGTGTGTGTGTGCACAAAGCAAGAGACTCGAGGTTTAGAGGAATGGAAGCCAGCTGTGCTTTTGCATGATTACACTGAAAACATCATTTGCATCAGGGAATGAAATCCAAACACGGATACGTATGGTTACCGACCAAAAACCCTCCTCATCGCTGGCGGCAGAAATGAAAAGGGCTCAGAGTGATGTCCCACAGATTTGCATACTGAAAGGAGTACCTCTCATGAATCATTTTCATAAACATCCCATAGCACACAACGAAGAAGCCGCATGATTGGACCACATGAATGCCCTTCATTACCGCTCTGTGTCGAGGGGGGGGGGGACATGTCCTCAGAGATGTTCATTAAAAAGAAGTGGCATACCTTGTTGTGAGACGGAGTTTGCTTCTTGAGTGTTCTCCGCACAATATCACATTCCAGATAGTCAAAGCATGCTCGATCCTGAAGGAAACAGAGAGGAAGAAGGTTTGTTTCAGTAAAACATGATGAAGAACATCAAAGTCACATCTTGGATGAGCGCAATTGTCATATCGTAAGAGGTGTGATGGATAATAAAGGCAACATATGTGATGAAATCCCATGAATAAATGAAATGTTACGATGAAGGTCTTCATATTTGCTCATTTTTATTCATTTGTGATACAAAATGTTGCAAGAAATATATTTCTGTCCAATATCAGTCCATATGACAATTTAAATCCAAATGTTTATTTTAAAATATGAAGTCTCCTCCAGGGAGTGTGTGGGGGAGACTGGGAGAAAGTCCCCTTAGCAGACCATCTACATGCACACAAACCAATAGAACACACTACAGGAGAGGGAATACCACCCACAAGCAGAATAGGGCCTCTTTAAGACACAAAGAAACTAGTGCAACTGACACGTTGATTGTAAGTAAAATGCAGGACAGTTCAGCAGGAAGTACTTTTAATGTCTGACATCATGACTTAAAGTTAACTTCCTTGTTGACATAATTACTGAACAACCATGACACAAATCAATGTACATTCAATTGATTTGTTATGCAAGGATGCAAACATCATCCCTTCGAATATCATGATTCATATGAAATTCGCAATATTAGTAAAAATGTTCACGATAAGATATGTTTGCTGTGCGGCAAAACATATCCCTACAAAAAAAGTGTCCATAAATAAGGAAATCAGTCTGGCAGGAAGAACTTCTAATGTCTGCGATCATGACTTCGAGTCATGTTTTAATGGGCCTGTGCACAACCATGACATAAATCAACTGTGAAGAACTAAAAGATATATGACTTATCAATGCCAGAAGTCTTAGTAATCAAAGTGGCATCTCACACAAACACCATATTTTAGTCTGTTCTGGGTCTTCCAGCATTAAGTGGCATCTACTCATAAATATTTCAGCTGTTGTCTGCCTCTCAGTGGCCTGTATGAAGAGCTATTCAGGTCACATCAGCTTTTAATGGCTGATTTATTAGAGCCCAACAGGGGCTGCAGGACAAAGAGCCTGTTTTAAACTGCATTAACACTGTGCAGTAAATATCCCATGCAACATTAGCATTTTGATGACTGCCCCCCCCCCCCCCCCCCGTCACCTTTAACGTGCCTCGTTGTCCCACGCTCACATTTTACTCTCCTGCTCTGCCTCGTAGCCTTGGTATCATCTTTCTTTTTCCACTTTCTCTTCATATTCAATATAAACCTTTGCTACTGCTCTAATGCCACTGTGCACAGGTTCACTTTAATTACGGCTGATTTAATGACCTACATAAACGCAGGAACATTTCAATTGTATCGAGTGGAAATAAAATAGCACGTTTCTTCCACACCACCTTCGCTGAAAAACATGCCACCTCTCTCCCTTTCATTATTGTGATGCAAACTATCTTGACATGTTTATAATTAAATCTCAACTGCAATCATAACAGCAGAGTAATTGAGGCGTTCCACAGAGCAGGTTAGGGTCATGAATAATAAGCCAAAATTAAAAAGAATAATCAGTAGTGCTGTGTAGACTATGCAAATTAACTAGATATTTTATTAGCAGAATTGGACGAATATGATTGTACTCTAACCTATCAGGGTTGCCTGTTAACATATTTTAGTAGCACTGGGCCATGCTTTAAAAATGAGCAAAAAGAGTCAAATAAATCGTCTGGACACTATGACCAAATCATCTATGACCAAGTGTTTCTTCAAATCTGCTCTTCATCATGTCTGATCAGATGTGAGACTGTCAGAAAGCCGGAGGTCGATTCAAACGAACCTCTGAAGCTCATTTTGGTCAACAGTGTTTGGAGAGGAACACACAGCATATTGCAACAACTAAAAGCACAAACTGTCGCACAAACAGAGAGATTAAGTCCATGCACAATAGAAAATAAAAATCATATTCTGGGCAGTTCAATGTTCCATCATTTGGCCAAACCTAGTTTCCAGTAATCACAGCTAGGGATGTCCCGATCACCTTTTTTTGCCCCCGATCCGATTCCGATCATTTGATTTTGACAATTTGCCGATAGATTTTTTGTTTTAAATATTGAAAAAAAAAAAAAAATCCCGATCCCCGATTTTTTTCTCCCGATTCCGATCTTTTGAAAATCACGTGATCGGCGCCGATCCCCGATCACGTGATCGGATCGGGACATCTCTAATCACAGCTATGGACAACATTGTATTTGTTACACATTGAAATATTACAAAAGCGATCTCCACTGCTTCTCTGACGGAGCAGGAACATATACATCTGTTATCGTCTTATAACAATCTGTGTGGAAGTTATGGCGGCTGATGAAGATTCCCAAATATCTTCAATGAGTTGAGGGGCCAGAGAAATGTAGACCATGCTCTCTAAGCCTCTCAGATGTTCATACCAGAGTTACTCAGATCTATTGAAGTCCTTGGTTAGGATGACCTGATGTGACACTGAGATATCGCGGGCACTGATGCTCGTTAATGAAAGCAGAAATGTGGAGTTATTCAGGAATGTTTTGAGTTTCAATGCAACAACACATAGAGATCAACAATTTGGGGGACATATCTGGTATTCGTCTGAGAAATATTGCAATCAAAATAGTATTTACCTCCCATGAATTGAGCTAGAGGCCTTCAATTATGCTGTCAACTATAATGTGAGTGTACAAATCATCATCCAAAACTTGAGAAAAATCTTTATATCATTGATTACGTTTTTGTATGAAGACAACATCAACATGCTTCTAAAAGGCCATTAAAAGTATTTTTCTAAAATCGTTTAATGTAAAAGGCTGCAGGCATGGACAAAACTGCCAGTATTACTAGTTCAGACGTAAAGTGACGAGTTTTGTCGGATAACTCTGCCTCGTCTTTATCTGCAAGTAAATGACTCCATTTTGCAGAAATGTAGTGTCGAAAGCAGCATTAACACAAAAACAATAGTTTGAAAAGTTGGCTACTCTAATTATTCTTCAGATGTTGCATCACAGTACTGTTCTCAAAACACAGGCTGGTTGTCCTGCTTTCCCTGCCATGAACTTCCACCCAAATGTGACTTCACACCCTGAAAGTGATTCATTGTGGCACAGTGTGCAAAGCACTGTATCTCTGAACTATTATTCTACTATTATTTGTACCTTTTGTGTTCAAATAAATGATGAATTTGTACGATAAATGAATGTTGGAAATAATATCCTTTTTCAATAGAATAAGCTACATGTTTAGAAATATATTAGAAGCAGCAGAATGATATTGTTATCGCAATATTCAATGTCATCTCTGACTCATATTGTGCAGCTCTACAGGATGCCCACCCCATCTATTTGCAGTGTGTTTAATTGTCTGCACTTGCCATCTGCTTCTCTGCAGCTGCTGGTTATCTAACTTCTGACTTCATGTTGTTTCAAGCTAATCATGATGGAAAGTACCGGAGCCTGAATTTGACCAGGTGAAGAGAAACAGGGCAGGAGTGACACTAGTTGTCCTGCCAAAAGTTGTGGGCATTCTTGAAATACATTAGCAGCTCTAGCACCAGCTTATCATTGTGTTTCCAAAAAATCGGGTACGAGTAGACAAAAGACCAAAGAGGAGCGAGGTGCATGCATGAAGCCACTGTATGACTGATCCGAGCCGACAGCCTGGTGTGTCTCTGTAAAAGTATTTACTGAGGCGCAGCACCGCGGCCCGCCGAAAGCTCATCAAAGAGTGGCTTATTTTATCAGCCAAGTGGAAAATGTGCTGAGAAAGAGAGAGGGAGGCAATAGTGAGGAAGTCAGCGAGAGTAACTAAGCTATTGTGCCCAGCGCTGACCCAAACACCCGCGTTACAGTAGTCACGGCCGCTCACAACAAAAGCTGTAATCGGCAGAGCAGGGCTTTAAACTACATGACCCGGCGATGGTGACACTGTAACTGACAGCAGGCCTGTGTGTGTGCAGAGGCTAAAGGCACAGCAGATATGGCTAATGAGCAGAACACGTATTGAAATGGAGGAATCTTTACAAGAGGAGGCGCCCTTGAATCAGTAACCTACAGAGTGTAGTACTGTTATTCCACTACTTATTCCACAGATTACTCCAATGAGCTGCTCTCAGAGAGAAATAGCAGGCTGAACAAAGGCTGTCTTTGCACCCTCGGGTAAACTGCACTTCGAGTAGAACAAACCATAACTTTCAGCAAATGTACTATTACACACTGTAAGGACAAATATGAATGTATTAAAAAAATCCACAGTGAACAACTCATCACTATGGTGACGGGGGCCAATGCGCTACAACAACCCAAAACACTTCCATTAGGAGAACGGCGCTGTAGCTTCAGAGTTAGACTGTTTCATAACTGTACGTTAGCTAGCTAGCTTACAGCAAATCTGCAATAATATAACATTGCGAAAATATACAGAAGATACAACTTACATTTTTGGTATGTTTCCAACAACTGTGTTGCACTGTACATCCCTGCATCAAAGTGTGAATACAAACAAGACCTCTGTTCATGTAAATGTAACACTAATTACTTTGCTCTGCTATTATCAGTTAAGTAATCAAAGCCAGTCAGGGCCTGTTCATTGAGAGGGAAGGGGAGGGGAGGCTCTCCAATGAAAGTCAATGGGCAGCATTTATAATGCATGGGCAGCATCCTCACCCCCCAGGGTCACATTAAATTCAGGGAAGCAGATAACAATAGACTGGGGATGCTGGCACCTGCAGCGGGATAATGCATTCTTACTCACATATTACTTCCTCATTCTTTAGTGTCAGTAGACTCTTCATTTTCTCAGCGCACACTCCCGTAGATATTTTCCTTATATTTATTTCCATCTATCATATTTCCATGTTTTCCCAGAGTCCCCATTTCTCTCTCTTACTCTGTTTTCGGCATACAAATGAGAAGCGTTGATAAGAGACACCAAACAATGCAGCTCTTACCCCTAAGACTACCCGATACAAGGGCCCTAGTTGGCCTTAATTGGAAAATGATGTAGCGAACGCATGTGTATTCATGTTTTTGTCCATTTGTCTGTGGAAACATAAAAGAGAGAAGTGCTGAACACACACATGGTCTCCAGTATAATGCATTCAGCTAGGGCGGCAGCTCAGTTAAATTGTTCATTGGTTGGTGTATGCAAGCTCATGTGTTTGAATATTTATGCAAATATCATGTTTTCTTCAAGATTGCTTCTAAAGCCAGGTCCAGATTTCACATGATCTCACGTGGATATCCCGGCTCACAGTCACATTTAAAAAAAGCTTTACGTCTACAGACCATAATACTAAATGCATGAAATGTGTCGTCATAAACAAGCTGTCAAACGCTCTTGTGGAAATGTTCCCCTCTGCTGTTTACCTGCAGGGGAATATCATTATGATAATCTGCCTCGTCTTTATCTGCAACACATACATATTCCCCACCACCACGACCAACCTTGCAGCACAACATAAAAGTCAATAGAGAGGAAAATTGTATGGGTGACAGTAGTGGGACTTGACACCATAGGTCCTTCACGAGGGTGCACGCTGTGTGCATTCAGAATGAGCCATTTAGCATTTTCCTGTGATGCTAACGCCACATGCAGAGGTACATTTGTTCCACGGAGAGTAACCGGCCAAGGCCAAAGAGACGTGCTCAGAGAGAGGAAGAGGATGTACTTGAAAGAATATATACCAAAACAGGATTAATACATGTATTATGTTTGTATTGATTCAATGTTATTTCTTTATAAAGACAGCGGAATTTCAGTCAATAAAATGTAAGGAAATAGGAAAAAAATGCTGACTTCATGACGAATAAAAGTGGTTTATAATTAATTAAATGGAGTGTCTATTTGCACCTGGGTGAAAATAGACACACGGCAGCTATTCGGCTATTCACACCCAGCCCAAAAAAAACGTAAACACTGTCACTTCATGCCATAAAGCGACACGCTCGAAAGGGGGATTCACGGCGGTCCGAAGCGCGCAACATCTTGAATAATTATACACATATAAAAGGTAAGATACATTAAACACAAAGTTATGTTTTCTCACTGTTTGTATAATTCAAATGAAATGGTCCAATACGCAGACTTCTTCTAAGATTAGCTAACGCAGCTAATTTAGCCAAGTTTAATGCTACTTGTAAACGTTGCCATAGGTGGTAACCATAGACTATAGGTGCCAGTGGTAATGTTATGTGCAAATGAACCATGTTCGCTTCACTGCGTTTTAAGGGTGGGGCATGAAATAATTTGTAAAGTGAATTTCTACTGTATACTGTAAATAAATGTGTAATTGTGTCTTTCAGAATCCTGAAGCACTGCTAAATGACGCAGATCCTGCCAGCGTCCAGCAGGACCACATGAAGAGCCTCAGGGGCTACATATTAAATAGACTGATCGGGGCACAATTATATCACTGTTTACTGTTGTGGTATTTTGTAAATAAACATGCTAAAATTCATCACGTCTCATAACTTCTTTCCGAGTGTTGGGCAGATTAATGAACCCCCTTTCATCAGGGGGGTCTGTGGGACATGTATTACCTTACAGCCATGTTCACATTATAGCACAGGTGTGTTTTGTCCCTGATGTTCAGGTAACCTTACCAAGCAATCGTAGAAAGAGCAAGAAGAGATGCATACAGTACAACACCCGGTTGTAAATAGCTAGAGTGCTTAAGATAAGATGTTTCTTTATACATCCACCATAGGGGAACTACAATTTGACCCAGCAGCACAAGGCAATGAAGTTATCAAAGAAACATTTCCATAAATACCTATACATCCAAAACAGTATCTAATGTGTAGCCCGGGTTCAAATAACATTGTTACCTTCGGACACCCGGGTGTAAATAGCATTGTTAGCTACGGACACCCGGGTGTAAATAACATTGTTAGCTACGGACACCCGGGTGTAAATAACATTGTTAGCTATGGACACCCGTGTGTAAATAGCATTGTTAGCTACGGACACCCGGGTGCAAATAGCATATGCCTTAAATAAAATATAAATCAATCAATATCAAGAAACAGTTGTATGGGATTGATTTGATTTAAAGGGGACCTATCATGCAAAATGCACTTTTGTACGTCTTTTATACATGAATATGTGTCCCCGGTGTGTCAGGGAACTCACCAAGTGTCAGAAAACACAACCGTCTCTCTTTTCCTCCATGCCCAAATCTCTAAAACTGGGCTGCAACGGATCTGATACAGACTGATCCAGATTTGAAAATAGTCTGACGTCAGTGACGAGGAGCTCCGCCTATATGGCCAACTCTCCACCAATCAGGGGAATGAGAGGTTGCCGTGGCATGGTAACAGCATGGTAACAGCATGGTAACATGACGCTCGTAACTCGGCCCCCTCCTTTGCAGGGGGGCGTGGTCAGCTGCAGCGCATGCAAAGACAGGGTGGAGGAGAGGAAAATAGAGCAAAATTAGGCATGGCTAAAATGCATGATCCGTTTGGTATTTTGAAAAAAAAAACGTATAAATATACCTTATATAGGTATGGCCCTACAATATATTATTCAAATATAGCATGATAGGTCTCCTTTAAATAAAGAAAAATGATAACTTGACTCAAATATCTTATATTAATGAGTAATGATTATAAACCCAAAAGTACTAACTAAAAGCTAATGTTCACATTAAATCTCCAACAATGTTTTCTAAAAAAGCAAAAACAATGATTTATTAACTGACATGTTTGCCATTTATTTTCTACTAAATAGTTTAATCATGCAACTGTTTTGGCTTAAACATTATGAATTGATTACAATAAGTTGTTGGTTATGATTTCAGCTCTAATGTAAAACACGCATAGGTTCCCCTCTCGACTCTCAAACAGAAAAATGTGCAGCTGATTGAGGCAGTGGATCGAGTTTCGCTAGTTTACTTCTCAATCCTGTTTCCTTGTGCCGGCCTGTGCCCCCCCACCCTGACAAATATGGAACTTGACCCTCTGAGTTCTAAAGCCGACCTGCACACTGAATCAAACCTTGGCATGGGGAAAGAGGTGTTTTTCCAATAAAGTGTGTGAAAGAGTGTGTGTATGCATGTGTTTATGTGAAATTCAATTGTGTATGTCTCCGTGTCTTAACAGCGTAACCACATGTGTTTATTTCTTCATATACGGCTGCTTTTAGGTGTGTGTGTGTGCAGGGTTCAATAACCATGTGTGAAGCGGGGGGCTCTGGAGTGTCTCAGCACCCAAGGCGCCAAGGACATGGCCTGACAGGTGTGTGTGGAGGACCCAGTGGTCTGCAGCAAGCAGCACAATGTGCCCATTCAGGCCTGGAAGGAGACAAGCGAGATATCGCAGGACCCCTGTGAGGAGGGGGCAGTCAGCTGGGGGCACGTCAACCTTTCAGTGTGACTACAAAGAAAGACACAACTATAACTGCATCAGCACAGTATTGGGCTGTGACCCCATGCTGCACAGACGTCTACAGCTGTGACAGATTGAGGTTGTCTGCAGATTTTACTTCTGAAAGACAATCTGGATATAGAAGCTAAACATTTGGTTTAATGGAGGTATAGGGCTTATTAGGCGAATAACATTTTATCCCACACTTTAGACGCCAAGGGTCTAAATGACACTGCTAGATGTCATCAAGCCCAACATTAGCCACCTATAGCTTAGCGGCGGTGACGCGAAGTCATGTGACCATGCTGTAGTTTCTTATAGCCCAATGTTAGCTTTTTACTTAAAATAAATATAAAGTGGTGTTCATATGGGGAGATGATCCCGCTGCACAACACGTGTAATTACCATAAACATTTGTTTGCCACAGAGATTGTCTTCTGCAATAATCCTAAATCCAACGGAGAAATCCCATTGGATTTGAAAGGAAACCAATGCGGCCTGTCAACCCTACAATGACAACGTCTGCAATTTAAGAACTATTAAAGAAGGAGAAAGAACATTTGCCCCTTTTAAAAAATAAAGAAAAAAAGACCAATGGCTAATGATTCTGATTCTCCTTTTACAAGAGAGAAATATGCTCTTTCCCACAGTTACTAAATAATAGTTTCAAATATAGCCGCAAGACTACCACACACACACACACACAGAGAAAGACACACACCTCACACTGCAAATCACTGCGATACACAAGCTAATGGCAGGATGTGACAGGAATGGCCACTGTCTGGAAGAATTACATGGCTGTGTGCTCCATACGTCCTTAACGCACATCTGACAAGAGCTCTAAAACACACACAATGCCACCGGCTCTGCTATCCATGCAGAAAATTGGACAGCCATCCTTCAGCTCCGACATAAATCTGTGGGGTAGCACCACGCATCGCAGAGCAATATAGTATAGACCGAGCCTCTGCTGAAACAGAAAAGTAATTGAATGGAGGATGAATATAGAAAGGGCAGGGATGAGAGAAGAAGGAAAACATGTAATGTGAATTTGATGTTCGGAAATAGAATGCTTTCAGGAAATAAAGATGGAAGAAACTGCTGGACATTGTGAAATAATCTGGACAAATGTAAATGTTTTCTGCCCTTGGTGGTTGTAGCTTTTCTGTTCGGATTATTTCGCTATAAAGATAACCTAACCTACATACGTCGGTGCCACATACTACACACTGGAGGCCTCTCTGAGGCAGCGACCTCTGAATCCCGAGGCTATCTGCCCACTAAATCACATTTGTGGAGTCATATTAAACACGTCGCCCAGAGGGGAGTAAAAGCTCTGCAAAAGAATGATAGGCATCTTTCTATCACTGTGAGCCTTCACTACATTATTTCATGTTAGTGGCTGAGGTGAAGGCATGTGGCTGCTTTAATGTTGCAATATAGGCTGTGAAAATGTGTTCAATTCATCCTGAACACCGAGAGAGATTGCCATCAGGTCACCTGCAATGAGCATATGTGATTGAAGTGAATGAATAGTTGGAGAAAGAAGCATTGCTGATGCAAGGCCACACAATGTCAGGAAGAAGAAGCATTTGGAAAATTAAGAAATTTAAATATTTCAAGATTCACATTAGTCAAATAATCTGACGTTTTCACCCAAGACCGGATCTCATGCCTGTATCTCACAGGTCTTTTATTTCTAATAGAGTATTTCAACACTTAAGTATTTCTACTAGTACTTTGTCCACCTCTCTTCTCCAGTATATGCTGTTGCTGCTGTACAGAACAAAGTATGGATGACCTTTATGCTTCACTCTTAAAGCACCTCAAATCCCACCTCCAAGTCACCAGAAATGTCAATCTGAACTGGGAACTGCAATGCAAGTGGAAAAGGGGGACTGCGGCTATGAAAGAGGGAATAAAAGATGGGGTGGGGGTGGGAGAAGAAACCAGAAACAATCATACTGGGGAGCAGCAGTGTGCTGTGGTTACCAGTGCTCGATGTTCAGCTGAAACAGGGGCTGCATACTAATGGAGTGGGATCTTTGAAGCAGCTACAACAAGAGCAGAGACATTGGCACACATTCATCCCAATGTCCATATTAGAGAATCCAGAGCTCACAATGCAGGTGTTGTTCCAACATTGAGGGTAACTACAGCAACACGATAATGTTGCTTTCTACAAAGGAGTGTTTTGCAGACTAGTACAATATTAATGTTCTTTAGTTGGTTAAACACCTTATTCCCTTATTGTTTCAGTGTTCTTATGCCCCAGTTTCCCTATTGTCAGTTGGTAAAATGGCTCCTGGATTTCGTATAATTGCATATATTATCAGACGTTTTATGTGTAATTCCAATTTCTTGTCCGACTACAGTCCATAGTATTAGGAATAAATCTATCCAGTCACATAAATGCAATGTGATTGCTATTTAATAATTAGAATTGGTCGAATTGTTCTTACCATAGCCAAATTATTAAGCTGTCTAAGCATTTTACAGAAAAAGTCCAATATTGATGTTCTTGTATTTGTTTCATGCCTATTTCCATTGTGTTTTAATTTTCTTATTGTAGGTAAACATGGCTCCTGAATATGGCATGATTTCCTAAAGTAGTTAAAGCAATCCCTCCTGGGTTTTTTATCTGATATGGTTTGGCATGTTGAATGTGTTAGGTCATCGAGGAATCATGTCGGGGAAAGTCATATTTCAGTTTGACTGGCCGTAATAATTCATTCCAGCCATCCAGTGGAGGTAACAGTATACCGGGCCACTAAATAGCAAACGTTTCCACAAGCCTCAGAGGCTAAATATGGTGACAGTCGGTATATTTTCTGGTTTCTGTTACCTGGGTCACGCATAGGTTGGGAATGAGTTTTTAAAGAGTGAGGCTGGGAGGTCGTGAGATGGGTTCAGCATATTTTGCATGCCATCCAAATTGTATAAGGGTAATGGGTACCACAACAAACTGGCGGTGCATGGTAAATGACACAAGTGGACAGATGGCAGCCGGAGTGGGGTTTCTTATGCATGACGAATTGTCGCATCTGCTGGTGCGACTTTGCAAAGCACGCAGCCAGAGGAAGTTCTCAAGGAAAAATAGGGGGAAGGAAGCATCATCTGAAAACAAGCAAACAAAAGCCAGGCTGTCATCTTTTCATGGTCTGCAGGAATCCTGCCGGGACCTTAGGGCAGTGAAGGTGACAGTCACTCTCCTGATACCCAGGTGAGGTGACATTCTGCCAACATAAAGGCTTAAGATCCCTGGAGTAGACAGAAATCCCTAGGGGAGAGCTCAAAGGATCCGTCTACAACCACACCTTGTCGACCAGGAGGTTACAAAAACACACACCGAAGGGTTGCCAAAGTTTGTCAGATGTCCAAACAGATCACAGAAACCATCAAAACTCCATCAAGGTAAAGTGCCTGTGTGGCCTCTTTCCAGAGTTGCTTTCTTATTCAAAGGAATTTCCTAATTAGATGAGGAGGTTGGTTTGATGTACATGCTCTCATTATACTAAAAAGAAAGCCTTTGCATGGAGCCCCCCCCCCCTTTGTTTTCCTGCAGTGCAGCGATCAAGGAGGTTACAATTGTCTCTCCCTCTCTCCAGTGCATCTATGTACCCGGAGGAAAATCGATGCACAAAAAAGCACTTCATCCCCGCTCAGTTTCATCCTTTACTGCCAGTATAATTAAAAGTGGCTACGACAGACTTTCCAATCCAAACGTCCCCGTCAGATGGAGGTAGTGTGCTCAGAGTCAAGAGGGCTAAATTGAGGGGAAAAGGCTTCTCTAGGGTCTGTTATTGTATCAAAGGAAAGGTTATTATTATTAACTACTGGATGAGCATGAGCATTTGCTTTGCAGGGATAGATGATGCACAGCAGGAAAAAAACAACCAAACAAAGGGAAAAGATAAAAGGTACTTAATTGAAGATTCCAGGAGGTCACAATTTAACCCCAACTGGGAAATTATCACTTTAAACAATTGGCACAAAAACCAAAGCAAAATGCCTTCTATAAAAGTGCTCCATACCATTGTATATCCATGTTTACCAAGGCAACACACAGAGTATAAATATCTTGCTATCGCCGGCTGAGAGACAGACATTAAACATTACCTGTGTGTCATGGCTGCCTCCCAGCCAATGGACCAATTATTTCTGCTCTGTTGAAATTGTGAAGGCCTCTCCAGCTGTGTTGGACACAAAGCTGGCTCAGGGAGGCTTACTCGTGACCAAAAACATAAACAAGATTACAGAAGCCTAACCTTTCACAAAGTGACAACAAAACTAAATGGACTTTTGGTCTGAAGCCGCCAGTAGTGGTGGGATTCTGTCATTTCTACTGCTTTGGGAGAGAATAGACTGATAAGAAATGCTGGAACAAAGCAATCTTTTTTGTGTCCATACCAATCGATAATGGGTTGGTCATTAGCAAAAACTGAATGGGAGAAAAAGAGAACAATCCCTTGAGAAAGAGAAGACGTAAGCACAGGTGGTAATGAAATTGGATTACAAATGACTGCTTTAACTGCAGCATTCCACTGATGACTTCCAAGGCAATAACTACACCTTCCCTATTAATCATTATGGGCAGGAATCCCATAAAGGAGCGGACCCTCGCTGACCTTAGAGCGCTCATTGTCTGGTGGTATGCGGCAGCTTCATATGGGGCTAGCATGCTACTGTGCTAAGCTAAAGCTCAGTGAGGCTGACTTTTAGCTGCATTTATTATGTATGAGAGAGTAAAAGGGGTCCATGAGAAGATTATAAAAGCTTAACATTTTTGATGAGATTAATCTAACTATCAATCTTTGCATGCATACAGTAGTGAAGCAATTATAATGTGGCAGTCGAACAAATATCTCTCTATGAAAGCATCCTCGGAGCTGGTTTAAAAAAACATTTATTGGACGCAGAATTATCCCTGCACCATTCACCATAAAAACATTTATATCATGAGCATGTCAAGTGCACTGGGGAAGGAAGAGGGGGGGGATATTAAAGCAGAACCACTGTGGAGAGCAGTAAGAGAGGGGCGGATCTGACGTCTCCACTCCCACTGTCTGTCAGTCTGTCTGCAAGCATGATGTATGGATCTCACCCAGCGGAACTACTCAATACTGCGACACAGAGGGAGGCTGCAGCGAGACAATGGGAGACGGTGACCCTTGTTATGGAATGACAAAACTCCATGAGAGTGAGGAGAAAGTAATGGGGCTTAAAGGGGGAGAGCGATGATTCATTCAATATCACACAGTAAACAAACACTGAAAAAAAACCTTTTAAATCCATCTGCAGCTATATGTGTTGGGTAAAAATCCAACACTATTTTAATATTATCAACATTTATCAGACTTTGTTCGGAATATAAATATCATTATTACTTTTTGTGTCAATAAAATGTCTAACAATAATGAAAGATGTTTATCCTATCCTCAAAGTCCATGCTGATGTCTTTAAATGTCACCTTTGTCAATCCTTAGAGAAAAGGTTCATATTTGAGCTAAAACAGCCTTTTTTGGCTTTTTTACAATGGGAAATACTTGACAATAACTATTCTGTAGATCTACGTATCATTTAATCGTATTTCTTATTATACAATATGATCTAAAAAAAACAATATTTGAGGTATTCAAAAAACCATAATGTGAAACACACATTCATATGTCAACATTCCGTTGTAGTGCTACTTGACACAGCTTTCGACTCTAAAGCATATTTCTGCTTGCAATCATTAGCCAAAATAAACACACACTCCCTGTCAGCACCTCGAGGTGTGTTTGGCATTAACCCGGAGGGGGGGGGGGTCTCCGAACAACAGCTGGAGTTTTCAGTCCTTCAGAACATAGGAAAGCTCGATGCAGCCCTTGAACCAAGGTGACGTCCATACGTAGGGCAGAAGAGGCCCCCCGTTTTCCAGCTCCATGCTGAGGGGGGGCAGAGGGGGGTTGGGCTCCAGCTCCGTTATCTGCTGCTTATTATTTGGCTGAATGAGCTGCAGTGGGGCTCACGGGGCTCGCTCCTGACATGATGACTGATTACAGTCTTGTGGCTCCCCTCTACGAAATCCTACAGTTGCCACCATTGCGGCTCAGCATCACAGACAGCACCAATATACGAGTGGATAGAGGGGGGGGAGCGGATTTTCCAGTGACAGGGTAAATGCTACCCAGTCCTCCAGCTGAGTGACTGACAGCACACCTGGGTCATCAGGTAGCTTGTTAACGACAGCTTTTTCAAGTGGAAAACTTATATTATATTTATATTACCTCTTCTCCTCCCTGCAGAAACGTGATACATACTAATGCATACAGACAGTAAGCCCATTAGGAGTAATACATGTCACAGGAACCATCCATAATGCACTGCTTTATGACGCCACCATGCATCCTGCATACGAGAAACAGATGCATGGTGCGACAGCAGGATAAAAACAGAAAAGGCTCCGTCTATAGCTCCAACAACAGAAGTCATTCTGTCAGCACTTTCCAAACGCCAGCTCTCATGCAGTCAATTAAGTTCAAGGTGAGACAGAAATGTTTTGTCATTTAAACGGTTTTGCTCCACTGGGGCGGAGCATCAATTCAGTCATCTCCACTCCGGAGGTGACAAAGGGCTGGCAGCGGAGTTTAAATGTGACGCTGGGTACACATTTCTGATGCCATTATACCAACCTGATGTGAGGCAGGGCAGTAAGTGTGCAGAATGTAAAGATTTTAAATGCACTGTGCAGGAGCTCAGATGGGAACCAACGAAGGGGCTCCTCTCGAGGAGAACGAGCAGTCGTCCCTGCCAGATCCACCCCCCCACTCACACACTCCTAAATCTAATCACATGCTATCGATTAGGGAAAATCAATCTGGTCACAAGCTCAGAGGGAGATGCTGAAATGCTCAATACATTTTGAAGTCAGAAATGGAATTGTACAGGCTCAAATAATGCACCTTGGTTTAGTGCATGCTAAAACTATGCATTCCTCTTATTAAGAAAAAGAATCCTTTATTATGGAGCCATCCAACTGTGTGAAAATACTTTAACTATCCCCCCCTTCTACCGTCTAAATGTTATCAACTGAATCTGGTGTTTTAATCTAAAAGGTTAAGCAGGATATTGTCATTTCTAGAAGGCATTCATACTTTGTGATACTTCACAAGCTCTTTTCAAGTGGAAGGATGAAAGTATGGCAGAACAAAACAATGTTGTCATGGATTGTTTTATCCAAATCTAAAGTGTTATTAGTAACAGTTTTGAATGGGCCCATTGTGTCCCACACATATTTTAAAGGTTGTATAATTTTAACAAAACCAAATCATGAATTCTGCAGCCGATAGTTGCAGAAACAGCAGCCTGTGAACAAGATTCCTATCTTCATTCCTCTTCTCTGGCCTATTAGTGGTCAGATCAGGAGGTCCCAATGGTTTAGGGAGGCGTAAATACTAACCGTCATTTCCATTCATTTGTATGCAGCTGCAGGTGCTCTATCTCATTATGTATTCAAGCCCAAACCTGCCTCCCAAACAGGCCATAAATTAACTTCTTTTAGAGCTTCGGCCTCGGAGAAGCATTGCATCTTTGTTTGAATCCTCTTCACTGGTCCAAAGTTCACAAGGCGAAAAAAAAAAAACACTCAAACAAAAAGGGAAAAGCAATCAATATTGTTGCAAAAAAACTTGACTGTAAGATGCACATAGACAAATGCAGGAGATTTTACTGAGTAGTAAAGAGGTTGATGTAGTGCGGCTGTATCAGGCCGTGTCAGTTTCATAGCTGTTGGATTCCTTTTAACACCAGCAACAGTGTCGTAAGAGTTGCTTGGATTGCTTTAGATGCTAAGTTGACATTTTTGGGTCCATATCTGCACTCCAGAACTATAAAGAATCCTTTTTACTCTTACGCATTCTTTTTCCATGGGCCACTTTAGCTGTATTGGGGCTAGGGTTAACAATATTATACAACAAACTGCTTTCTTTTGGGATACAGATGCATGTCAAGTTCACTGGACTGGACACACATATTGAAGGGCAAACACTCTTTAGTACAAGGATGGTATATCAGTCGCCATTCATACAATTAATACACATCTGCACAAGCTACTTAATGCTTTACGCTCCCCTCGGCGTGCGAGCTTTGTCTCTCTGCCTGCAGAACTTGTCGAGTGTTAAAATGTGTCTGCTAAGTGTTTGACCCCCCTGGGGACAACTTAACTACAGTATGTGTCAAATTAGGGTGGAGGGGTGGCTTTAAGGAAATAAAAACTGCAGTGTGAAGCATGAAAATGTTGCACTGGTCATGTTCACGTCTACACTTGAGCTGGATGATGAAAACCACCTTGAAGCGCTTTATAAAATTAAATGCATATTCACAATGAAGTGAAGTGCAATTCAAAAAGTGAATGCAAAAGTACAAAATGGCATTCTAGCATCACTTGACTTATGGTTAACCAGTCTTCTACTTGAATACAAAGAAGCGTCCTTGCCTTCATTTCCTCTAGTTCCAGTATTTATTGTCAGGATTGACCGTGACCTCGCCCTATCAACACACACTCACTGAAGTGGTATAACATCTAAGTGATGTAAAGTTCATAAGTGCATCACCCGCCCTTCCTTTATCATGCTAATCACTTGTTGGGGTAGAATCCAGCCGCCCGCCATATTGTTTGCATCTGATAATCCCATCATTACGTCGGTAAATACAATATGTGCTTGTGAAAAATATATGATTTGATTTACCAAATATATATAAAGATCTCCAAAGAAACTTTTATTCTCAAGTTTTTTGCAGGGTTTAGATGAAAAAAAAAAACATAGCTTTTAACGAAAATGCTTTTGCGGATATAAATAGTATGTAACAACATGTGCTATGCCTTCAGCAACTTATGATATTTTTTACATGATAGTTATCTTCTGTTTTCTCTGATCTGTATGCATACATTGCTCCCAAACATTGGGCTTACTCCTCACAGAGCCATGATACAGAATCAAGAAACGTATCATCTGTTCCTCCCATCATGCACCATCTGAAGTCTCCATCTCCACTGTAAGCTCCACTTCCTGCAGGGGGTTGTTGAAAGCTCGAGTCAAACCCTTTGTGCGGAGCTCTTTATGAGAGCGGACAGCTAAAGTGTCGAGGGGCGCAGACCTTGAGGACCTCTCCTTCGGCCATGTGCTTTCTCTGCTTTTGGATTTTCTTCATGTGACATTCCTGCCAGAGAAAGGGCCCCATCAGAGCGAACCTGTCTCCTCCTAACAGCAGGATAACTCTGCTTTGAGGGACCTTAGAAAAACCAAAGGGCCCTTCTGAAGCTGTAGGTGAGACAGGGCCCGCAGGAATGTTAATACAGTCCAGTAGGTGGCTTGCAGAAAGCACAGGACTAACGTATTATGTTTAAAAACAGAAGAAATAGCATATGCATTGCATACAAGCTTTCTGATATGTATGGGGTTAAACTGGAGATATAACCATCCTTTTATCTAAAAATCAAAGACCGAAAATATCCATGAAAACATGAAGCTTCATCTGTGAAGATGTTTCTGTAATACATGTCAGCATCCGCTCGGATAAACAATCATTCAACCGCAAAACACATGTTAAAATCCATCATTTAGAACATCTTCCTTAATTCCCTACTTACAAGGAACTCATGGAAAATTCAACAGTTTTCCATGTAAAGGATATATGAATGACTAAACCATAGCTCCATATGCTATGGTTTGTGGTTCATTGCTCCATTGTGGTTAATAAATAACCATCAGGAAGACAAAACAGAGTAAAAGAAATGTCTAAATAACGTGAAGGCGCATACTGTAGTTATCAAGGTTTCTATTGGTCCACGGTATGCAGTAAAGGCTGATCTGTAGTTGTAACTTCTGAATATTCTCTTGACAATTAAAAATGCGGTCTTTAAAATGAAAGAAATTGGGCAAAATTGGAAAATGTTTAAATGTTTTGTCTGTTCAACGGTCCAAATTAATTGAAAAATATTCAGGAAACATTTGAGAGGTTGGGAGTTGTCAAGTAATTTAGTCTTGATATTGTTTAATCAGTGTTTCAGGTCTACTGAATACATGCTGTTTCACTGTTAGGTGACCAGTATGAACACCATTTACTTTGCTATCTGCCTAAAATGTTTTTGTAATCTGTGACTTTTCAGAATCTTTCTGACTTTCATGAATACATGCCCAGAAATAATGTCCCATCATTGCCATGGTCACAACCAACCCACAGCCTCGAAACCCAGAAAAAAGAGATGATTGTAAATTCACTGCGACAAAATACGAATGTCAAATTTGAAAGAGTATGCACAGAATGACCTTGAGCACTTCATTCAACGTATGCCAGATGGACACAGACAAAGCAGCGAGATGAAAACATGAAAAGCTTTTCATTCACTCAGCCCAGGGTCGATTAATATTTGTGCATCGTGGGACACTGAAGGTCTCACTAAAAGAGAAATTCAGGTTCTTTACAGTTGATAGGCCTTGGGAATAAAAAGGGACATTTCATCTCAAAACATAAATCATCCAATTTGCCACATCTACTTTACAATTAAAGCACAAAAGACGAGGAGAATAGACGTGTGAGCGAGTGAATATTTTTGGGATAGAGTTTGGTTATCCAAACTGAAGCAAAAGTAAAAACCCTCCCTGAACATAATGAGCCATGAAGCTGCACCCCTCATGAAGCTAACCTAATGAAGAAATGGAGCCTCCATTCATACAGCAATGACAAATTGGATTTCATCCTGGCTTGCAAACGTATCCAAAAAAAAAGCAAAAATCAAATCAAATAAATGGAACTGCCAATGCAAATCAGTGCACTAGCTGTCGCAGAGAGAGGGATCATCCAATAACAAAATTAAGATGAAGCATGCTTCCCAATGAGGGCAACAAACTGTATTGGTGTAAAGGTAAATCAACAGGAGGAAATATGTGATACACAGCATGTTGTACTTGCAGAATGAGTCACTTTGCAGACAAAATAAGAGCTGGATAACCTTCCTATGAAATGAATGAATTATTTTTAAGTGTTTAATGTCAAGGGTTTCAATCTTTTTTCAGTGAATGAAAAATATATATATTGTCAAGTGATGAGAAAAACCATACCATTTACTGGAATCAGAAGGCATGGCGAAAACAGTAGATATAGAATGCACATTTGTATTTCTATCACTATCTCAATGTGTTACTTTACCCGAGAAAAGCGATTTAATTAATGCTCTCATGTTCAGCTCACTGTCTCCCTACAATGGACTGCAACACAACAGCTTCAAGGGAACAATTATTCTATTTTCAAACACCGCTACGTCCTATCAGGCATCACACCAGATGTCAAGTTCAACTGCTGTTATATTAAATATAACCCAGATTATATTCCACCAGGAGCAGCATTTATGAACGTGAACACACTGGAAACAAAGAGCATGTTGACATAACCGTTCAGTCAGGAAGCATCAAACGTCCCCTTGTGTTTCAACTCGTGCTTTTTTCTGTTTTGTGTGCGTGTGTGTTTGTGATGATGCAGATTATATGACAAATGGTACTGCATTCCAGGACATCTAATTGTCAAAAGCATCAATATAGTTTATGATATTCTGGAATAGGGGGAAATACATTACACAAAAGAAGCCAAACACATGTCAAAAACCCATGACAAATCCTTCAAAGTTCTTGAAAATTGAAAAAAAGAATGGACCATGTTCGAAATATGAAGTAGAGAGGGCATGATTTTGCAGCGCTGAGGAAACTTCTCCTCAGATTCAGTGAGGCTGTGCGACCTTTCCCTCTTTGATTTAGATGTTGAAAGACAGTGTGCTGTCCTCACATCAAAGCCTACTGCAGCCCTGCTCCTCTCTCAGACACAGGACAGCATGTCTCCCTCAGCAGGGCTTCATTCACTATTCCCTCTTTTCATACAGTGCGTGTACATTAAATAGTGATATGTGTTGTGCAGCGTTCAGAAAGCCAACAGTCACACTTTGGAAAAGGTGGATATATACCCAATAACTTCAATATTTTATAGCAACATAGTCAAACCATCATGAAAAATGCAGATGCTCACACCACTGCATCCATCCTCACACACATTTTGAACAACAGGAACAGGCCTGCACTGGTTCACCTCTGATGTATGCATCAGTCCTGAGCTTCAGTCCACACGATGGAGGCCTATGTTCAATGTAAACTGTCCACAATTTAAATGCAAGACTTTAAAATGCTACAACTTCATTCATAGACAAGGCATGCATCCAATATGCAACTTCTTTGCAAAGCCCATTGTTTGGAGCTCCAGGTGAGGGTAAAACAACTGCTCAACATTCCCCATATATCAGATCATAATCAATCATTCAGAAAGGGTTAATTAGTCCAACAGGACATTTACATTTTCATATTGGCTATCAATATGTCGTCCGTTGATCTGCGCTGATTACACCTGAACGCATCGATGGCCAGTTAAAGTAATAAAGAGTGGAGAGCAAGCACATCCACAGTATCTGCTGCAGGGATTCATTGTAGTCGCCCGGAGCTCAATTTGAACATTATTCTGGATGTGCGCACAAACGGAGACGTGCATTTAGTGAAGTCGCACTTACCGCGGGGTTAGAGAGGACTGCTGAACAGCAGGGCTGGCTCACGTCCTTCCATTCAAAGTGTTAGTGGTCATTTCTCTCCAAACTGTCTCTCAGGCGGTGGGTCCTTACGCACGGTGTGAGGAAGGGCTTGATGAAACGGGTTTCGGAGAGAACAACGAATCCAAACAGTTCCCCCCAGCAGATGCGTTCAATATCCCGGGGTAAACAGCCTCGGTCCACAATCCGATTCTCGGTGATGTCGCGGACAGCAGCTTCCTCGTGTTTTATCCACGCGCCTGTCCCTTACATCCCTTTATGGCACAAGCCGTCCTTCGGTGCGGGGGCTACATCACGTCCCATGAAGCTAAAACGCAAAATACCAGCAGCCCTGTCCTCTCTCGCTAACAGAAAAAGAGTATCCAGGAGAGGAAATCTGGAGAGAGAAGCTCCGCAGGGGGAAGATCTGAGTTGTTTGGGTCCAAACACTGAGCTCCCTGCGCCTCTGACGAACCAAATGTGCGCACTGGCTGGGAGTGAGTGTGTGTGGAGACCAGAGAAAGGTGAGAGGAAAAACTCGGATGTGGATTGCCGCTCTCCACGAATACTCGGGCTCCACCTAGCAGCAAACAGGAGATAGCATGCTCTCCACCTACAGGATGTGTAGCCTCAGGCTGCAAACCAGACCCATGTTATATTACATTCTGTCTGTGCGCCTGCTGTGGCTGCAATATTAATGCCAAATCCACCCTGCCTGTCTCTCAGAAGACTCGTGGAAATGTAAGAACTGTCCATCAACAGCTCAATAAAGGAAAGGAGTTTCTAGGTGATACCAACTAAAACACTGTTTAGGTGTGGCTGAAGCAATGCCACACATGTTTGCAGGTATAATATAGTGCATGTCCAAACTGTCCTCAAATGAAGAGCTCATGGTGCTGTTTCTTGCTGGAAGCTTGTTTTTCATACCGATACATTTGCTGGAGGCTCAATCTTCTTATTCTACAAGAGTGCCTCTGACTTTATATATAAAATACTAGCAAGACATGGGCTAAAACAAAATGTTTGCCCACATTTGAACTCAACCTCTCCAGCTGGACCATGCAACCTCTTCATCCACTAGCAAATGAATCACTCGTATAACCCTAATTACAATCAAACAATAATCAGACATTCTCCCACTAATGTGCATGTGAACACAGACCTGCTGAAGCTAATGTTCCTCTCTGAGAAACACCTTGAACTGCTAATGAGAAATACCTGGCTGCCTGCCTGTGAAAAGATGCAGTGTTATCTCTGCCTGGCACGGTATCCTATGCAGTCCGATGCAAATTGATTTATGCAGGTATAGAGCTCTGACCGAGGCTGCTGCCATTACACCGGCAGCTTCAAAGCGACTCCTGAACACACCGCTGCTATCTCAACATAAAATATACAAGAAGAAGCACACAATAACTGTCTCTGCATTAGAGGTAACATGAATATTACATCAGTGCTGGAGATGCAGATGCCTACAGACTCAGAGAGGATTCTCGTCAGATTCTGATCATTTCTCTTTTATCTTCTGAATAACACACTCCTCATGATAACAGTGTAAAAAGCTTGGCGCTTCCTCCATTATGATGGAAAAGCATTTCAAAAACATGGAAATGAGGGCAAGTTATATGTGGTTTAACTGCAGAGAAAGGTAGAAAATCATGAATGTGATAGGGAAACATCCCTGAACTGCTGCATGAATATATATTTTCAAATTTTAAAAGGAATGGGAGCTAAAGCTTCAAAAATATTTGTATTCAATAGTATTAGGAAATCCTGCTGAAAGTTGTTTAACAAAGACAATCTCTGATCAGACAACAGTTTAATGCAATAGCTTACTGTGAGAACATGACATATTTTATGTGTATAGAAGATCCCCATTAGGAGCATTAAAAATACATTTGATTCTATTATTGTCACAGTGAGTGGATATGCTCCTCACTTCATGCTAATGCTAAACTAACGGTCCTCAGGACGGGGATAATGTTACTGCTGTCAGATGAAAAGCTTTCATTTCTAATACAGTATCCTTCCAGGGATTTAATAAAACACATTCATTTTCACATGCCTCTTCTGAACTGCAGAATTAGAACGGGTTCAATTTCGGAGGTGAAGTGTTTTAACGAGATCAAATTGAAACACCCACACAACGCGCTCGTCGTCATGATTAACATTTTCATATTATTAAGTATCACCGCAATTACTCTTATTCAGGGAACAGAGTCAAAACATACTTTTTATTAAAGAACAAAAACAGTAGTTAGAACACCTGGCAAGAATGGTTCAATCATAAGAAGAAATGTTCTGTTATTACAACAATCCAGAAGTGATCAATTGAAAATATATGTAATATAAATATAGACCAATCACTCTTTTAAGCATCTGTTTCAGTACTGTTTTCCAAGATATTTAGGTATATAAAAGGCAGACGTACAGCATCAACTGTGATGCTTTTCATTCAGAATCACAGCTGGTTCACTGATAATTCAAATAAGTAAACTTGAGTGGGAAAAGTAACAATCAATCCCAAAATATGCATACAAGGACATTCAATATTGTATGTTGTATTAAAAAAGTTAGTGTAGAATGTATTTGGGATTACAAACTCATTTTTCCCGTGGAGCGAAATGAGAAAGTAACTTCTTAGAGAGGACCTATTCTGCTTTGTTTAGGTTTTCTCTACCCTGTGATTGGTTCTGTATGTTGTTGGTGAAAAGAGAACAATTGAATGTTAAAGCAAAATGGTTATTCTGCACAGTGAGTACTGCTAGTTTGTGTACCCAAGTATTCTATTGATACTTTTGTGCTTTCACTTATATTTTGATTACCAAACAGTAACAGAGTATTTCAGTACTTTTACTTGTACTTGTACTTAACTACTTTTCCTTGTAAACAGCAACATTTCAGCTCATGGCAACCTGTTTTAGCGTGTTTGCAACATGCTAATGCTAGCCTTCAAGCTGTTGAAATGATTTGTATTTAGCCACAAGCTAACATTATGAAAAAAGTTCAGAAGAAGAGTGTGAAAATGTAGCGAACAGTCATTTTTACAATGTCACACTAATTTCAATGTATATCCTTGTAAACAGCGACATTTCCGCTCACAGCAACATTTGTAATTGTTAGCGTATCGTGCTAATGCTAAACCTCCAGCTGCCAAAAATTGATTCACTAAATACAGAGAGTTAAGCACCTGAGACAGAGTCATAATTGAACGCCGTAAAGTGATGCACGGCTCCATAAAACTTCTGCACAGCGACTCACATGCTGCTGGAAGGAACTCCTGCCAAATATAAAGCTGTTGAAGGAAATTAAGGCTTATGGGGACAGTTGTTGTGCAAAGTGAATCCAATAATGAAGAAGCCATTTTCCCTGTTTATCCACGCTAGCATGCCGGGGAATTATATTCTCCAGTGCTGACACTTACACATGCAGCCGAGCTTAAAGTGCCCAGACACCTAGGAGCTCTTCTGCAGCTGTTTGTGTGTGTGCTTATGGAGAAGTGATATTAGGACTAATTACAACAATGACAACATTTGCAAGGTGCTCGGTAAAAGGTTAGAAGACATTTATACGTTATGGTGAAATAAAACGTCCCCTCCCTGTTCAAGTTACAGCTGTTCTTGACCCCAAAGCCCCCTGCAAGACACACTCACACACACTTTGATCCCCTGTCTGATAGCTTCTGGAACAACACACACACTCCCTGCTGCCTTTGTTCCTCACACACCAGAGATGTAATTCACACTGACACTAGACATCTTTGTCAGGTAAGCCTGTATTGTATATGACTACTGCTATTTATCTTTTTCTACCTTGGATGTGTACTTATTTTATTTTTTATGTTGCATGTCTTTTTATTTGATAGCGTTTTATTTCCGTCTTCATCTATTCCGTCCCTTTGCTGTAACAATGTAAATGTTCCGTCTGCTCAAAACATAGCAGACATAAAGCCAAGATGAAGTATATCTTAATGCAACACTCACCATTTTACTGTTGGTGAGTCATTGGTCTCTTTACCCATTTTTCCATCAGCCCATCCTGGCTTTGTTGCCCTTGTACAAATAAGCCATCCTGTCATATTAAAATACATTCAGAAGTTGCAATTTAACAAATCTTTCTCAAAAGACAATTCCTAGGAGGCCGTTTCCCTGCCAAGCCGCACAAAAATATTCAACTTATTGGCAACATTAGCAG
>CALSBZ010043254.1:1284644-1307761 GCA_943591055.1 Gobionotothen gibberifrons | reverse complement strand
CACACACACACACACACACACACACACACACACACACACACACAAAGGCAGACAAAGGCAGAGACTAAAGCTTTGTGCTAAAAAAAAAACGGTTCATATCCAGTGATTCAACACTTTCTAAAAGTTATACTCAGTTTTTTTTTGCAAAACTTGCAGAATTTGCACTCGTCAAAAAATGTATGTTTGAAAGTTTATTTTAACAGTGCTGGTTCTGCTTCTTATGTTATTTAAAAGGTAAGTTTGGGAGAGAAGAGATCAAGCATTGAAGAGATACACAGAACGGCCCTTTTTTGTACTCCTATTTCAAAGTTTCATTGATTTCACACATTCTGCTTTGAACAGAGATCACTGGGTGCAGAGTGAACTGTGCTGCTGCTGTTTCTAAGAGGTTATCCCAACAGTTTTTTGCCAATACACAGACTGTAAGGTAAAATAGAAGCAGATAATGTGTTTATGTTTATATGTTTAGAGAGTCGGACGAGCAGAGGAAATAACTACCATCAAATATTGGGATGCAATCATGGACAGGAAGTCAATAATTCACTTTTTGAAGCTTGAAATGAGTCAATTCAGAGAACAAAACTTGTGTTCCTCTAATTGCTCTGACTGTGGTTATGAAAGGCATGAATCAAGATTTTGGGAAATTCTCTTATTCGTTTTCTTGCTATAAAAATATAGATATTGCTCTCATGGCTGTGCTTGAACAGTGAGGAGGTGAAAGAAAAAGGCAATTAGCTTCGTTCAGCATAAAGACTGCATGAGAGCTCTCTAAAGTAAAAAAAAAGTATTCCACCGGACCCTATAAAACTCAGTAAAACAGTGCATCTCATTCTTTTTTAACTGTGCAAGACCAACAATTAAAAAAACATGTGTAGCATTGTGTGGAGTGAGGACACTGCACACAGTAGTATTGAGGATATATACAAAAGAAGATGATGTCACCTTGCTGTACAAAGCTAAGCATCTCTTGTACACTTAAGTATGCTGATTTAGCATTTTGACCTGTGAAATAATGGGCAACTTTGTTCTTTAAATACAGGAATAACTTAATGGAATGCCAAGTCACAAAAGCCAAGAGTCTAAACGTGACTGTAAGCTAGGCTGCTACTTACAGTATGTAGCAACAGAGCTAGCGACTGTTAGCATTCTGTAGCTTTTAGCAGAAACATATTCCCCTCAGGAGAACAAACATTAAATGAAAGTGAATATTGGACTTACATTAAGGCGAGTAGACTCCAAACATGCCAATAGTATTCCAATGATGTGTGTTTTAAGTAACCAAAAAAAGACGTTTCTGCAGCAGACAGTTTGACAGGCACAGGTGTCACAGAGAAAAACTAATGAGGTCCCAATCATGTGTTAATTAACGCCTGTGCTTTTGCTACTGTAAGTCACAGTTATTGAATTTGATTGTGAACTCAAAGGCCACTTTGACACCTGTGTTGAAGTGTTCAATTGTACTTACACAGGAATAGATGTAACAGCTTTAAAAGCTGGAAAAACAAAGGTAAATACAGGACTCTTATGTACATAATATATATAATATAACATAATACAAAAATAACAATACTAATAATACAAGTCATTATATAATAATAATAATAATAATAATAATAATAATAATAGTTATTATTAGAATAACAACTACATCAAAACTGAGCAAATAAAGGTTAATACAGGACTGTTAAGTAAAAAAATATTTGGAGAACCGTGTATAATCTATAAGGGGAGCAGGGTATTTTTTGTGAAATATTGTAGCCCTTAAGACTCTGATATGTATGTATCATAAATGTATGAATTTGAAGTGAACCTGATGGATAGCTGATCCAATAACACTATCAATAATCAAATGTATTGCAAGAAAACTCTTCACATAGACTGCATGAATGCACTTTCATGTATTGTCTCCTTAACAATTAATTGGCCTGGTTGTCTGAATTCTGCAACGTGTAACACCACATGAAGATCAACATCTGCAGAGTTTCCTGAGAAGAGACACTTTCTCTCCACCCTGTCACACACATGACGCACAGAGCAGCCACTTCCTCTGCAATTAAAAGCATTTCACAAACACAACATTATTTATCACGGTGACAGGTACTCTTTACATTTCAAGTTTGAATCAAACAGATGCAGACCGTACAAAAGTCCCTTTACTGTAATTCTAGCAGGCAGCCCCAACTTATTCCTAATAATTACCAGAGCAGTGTTGTCATCTAGTTACAGAAACATATAATTAAAGCAAAACACTTGACACTTATTTCTACAACCTTAATGCAAAAAGACATCCTGAAAATGCATAATTATAGCTGGATTCTTTTTAAGGGCTAACCTTATTATTATTATCAAGAAAACACAACAGCATCATTAGCTGAGGTGCCATTTATCAGCTGCCCTTAAGAGGAATATGTTTCTGCAAATCATGCTAACAAGTAGCAATTTAAAACATGAAAACTTAGCATAAAATGGCTGCAGGTGTTTGCACAAATATTGGACAGATTGACATGAAATTATGCACAGACTTGCATGTAACCCTCTGGGGGAATTGCAATAATTCATCTCCTAAAGCCATCTTTAGGTCAACATTTGAATACTCTCCAAAACCCCAACATTCCCTTTAGCTTTGTTGCTAGTTAGTAAACATGCTAACAAACTAAACCAAGCATATGAAACCTGCAAACACTTGATTTTGGTTCTTAAAACTAAAGACGGATGGCAGCAGGAAGTGATCACCCTTCTTGTTTTGTATGAAGAATTATGGAGTGTTTATTTTCTCATTATTATATGAAGATATATAAGGATTTAAAATAAGATTAGTACAGATAAATACAAATAAAAGATCATGAGCAAGGGGCTTATGCCACCGCCAGCTGCCATCTGTGTTTGTCTGAGAGAAAGCAATTTAGAAAACAGGTTACTCATATTTTCTGTTTATTTCCCAGCTCACTGACTATGTTCATGTGCAGATTGAGAGAAAAGTCTTTCAGGCTGTGTCTTGAAAAAAACATTAAGTTTAGTTAAATGACCTGCGGTGGTTTTCAAAGTCTGGCGTGCAATTTATCTTTGACAAAAACAGATGCAGTAGCTGTGTGACTCGAATGATCAGACAATGAATAGAGGAGAAACTGTGTTATGGAAATGTACCAATAGTGACTTATTCTTCCTCTGCGGTGACCAATTTGAAGAATGAGTATGCATTTCATTCATCAGATGTTTTTTTCCCCAGGTACTATCGTCCCTGTTGCACAGCTCACCTGTTGTGACTCAGGGTGCATTATAAAGCTCTAGATTCAGCAGTCAGTCCTTAAGCTCTTTCAATTAATGCAACCTGCATCTTTTAACCCTTGTGTTGTTTTCGAAAGCTGTTACCGTTCATTGGGGTTCGTGGGTCAATTTTGACCCATGATGTATTTCAGTCCAAAACACACAAAATAAATGACTATCATCCAATATTGTTTTAACTACATCATAACTAACTTATTATGCATTCATAACTGTACAATCCTGTTGTAATTTAATTGTATGGCCCCAAAACACATTACACCATGTGTGTTCAGGTTCAAGTAGTGTACATATTCTTTGTGAAAGGTCGACTTCCCGTGAGGGGAGGGGGGTCAGAGGGAGGGGAGACCAGGTGCAAAATTATTGTTACAGTGGATGAAGGGGGTGGGGTGTCTAAAGTCAAAGATGAATCTTGATTGGGCCAAATTTGACCCCAAGTCACCCAAAAACAATTCTGCTGGGTCTTCCCAGACCCGAACACCAAATTATACACTTTCTTTTTTAGAGACCTTCAGACTTGGCTAAAATTGTCAAAATCAGTTTTGTAGTGTTTACTGTATATAGCTGTTGTGGAGGATAACATGAAGCCTTGTTCCGATAAAAAAAAACTAGAGCGTAGTTATTATATCATTTGAACTTGAAACGTGTCACGGGAGACCAGAAGACAACATTAGGTTTAAATATGTAATGTATGTTATGGAAATTTGCGGTGAAGATGTACATTTGTGCATAATAAGCTACCATTGCAGGTGACCTATTAACAACCTTAAGCAAACGATATCACAGCTGCCAATTATCATACATTGACACAGATGAACCCCTACAACACTACCTACATGGTATCTATTTATTGCACAGTCAAAGTCTGAAAGGCACAAATGCATTAAAATGATGACCACATTTTAAATTGTTGTCATGTTAATTATTGAGGGAAGCTGTCTTGGTCTTGGGAAGAAAATGCATCTTCATTAAGAATAAGGAACATAGTCAAATATTCCTTTGAATAGTGTACCTTTGCTTTACATGACTTTGGACAAATGTTTGACTTGTTTAAGCCCTGCATCAAAGATAGATACCAGAAAAAATGTAAGGTTACGGTTGAGTGGATATCACAGAATGAGTACGATTGATTTGATTTTCATGTTTGGATTGGCATGACATTTGGTGTTCACATTTAGCTCCCAAGAGGCAGAAGATGATTGATTTTGGTGACCCTGTGACGTCTCTTTAGACGCAACACTCACAGCCAACACCGACCCTCACAGTCTCATAAATCATTGAGGGAAGACGCTAGATTGGCATTACATTTCATCATCTGCACATTCACATTCCCAACAGGAACTAGCTATGTGACCTTTGCTCTACAACATTATTATGCCAAACTTTATATGTTCAATCATTTGACCCTGAAAAAAGCCATCACAAAGCTAGGATTATCTTTAGTGCATCTTCATGATTCTGGTTTTCAAGCTACTTAATGTATTGTTACATCCAGAGGTTTTGATTTAGCTTATATATTATACTGTATTTTGGAGCGGATCCAACAACAGCACGGCTTGTTTTTGCTCACATTGAGAGAAAGGCATCTGGCCTTGGCGTAGCTCTGCGTACCCTTAACGTTGTTTCGTTATTCCGGTCTATTGTATGAAAACTATTTATCATGAAGTCTGACTCTTTTGGAATGTTATAGTTTCAAAGTCTATTTATATGTGGATGGATTTATTGGCAATAAATCAGCAGGCAGACAATGCCAGCTTCCCCTTTCTTTCAATCGTTGAATTTGTGATTTCTTCAGGGAATTTCTTTATTGCACCATATCACTGCGTATACCTCTGCTGTCCAATAAAAGTATGGTATCAGAACAGGGAGCTCCTTCAAATAAAATGTGTGGTTTTCAGGCAGTGATGTCATTTTCATAGCATAGATGGTAGTCATTTTATTGCTAACTCATTGTGACCTTGTCAAAGAGCACATCAGCTATCCATCAGCACCGCTGTTTCTAATATCATTAATCAGGACAGCATGACATTAAGATGTGCTATGCTTTTCTAAATGGTGATGTGCCTTTGTTAATGTTATCAGTTACACCTGTAAACATGTCCCCCTCACCTAACAGGTTATATTTACCACAAAAAACACCAATTAACCTATTCAGTTTCAGCTATAAATACGCTGAATTGGCCAATCTTAAAAGGTTAACGAGATGAACAAACGGCATTAAGCTGGAGCCATAAATAGTAGCTTAAACTCCTGTAAGTATCCTAAACATTTAAATTCAGTTGTTGTCACGAAGCAGTCTCAAACAATGGGTATTGCTGCAGCCGTGACAGGCAGGAATAATATACAAAACGCTGAAGCTGCCTTGCAATGAGATGTTTTCTTATTCTTTCAATCTCTTGTCTTTTTCAGCATTTGGCAGAATCAGACCTCCCACGTAAAAGTGGCTTATTGTCAAAGTGAGAGGGAAGTTATAGGGTGGATAAGAGGGAGGTAGAAGTGAAGATATATACGGTGATACATGGGGATTTAGCAGCTTGTATCCCTTTCACTCCTGTTGAAATGAATTCTTACTTACTGACATCTCGCTTCCTGCTCTCCTCTGGGCCACGATCCATGAAAAGTCCTGCAGTCTGGGTCAGAGTGCAGATCTACAGTGCTTCTCTGTCCCCTACAATGAAAGGAAAAAACAATGCAATTCAAATCTATTTTGGTGCTGTCACAACTGAGTCATGCAACAGCTTCTCTCCCAGTGGGCATTTCATACATTTCACTCGAAAAACAGCTCATATCGAATTTGATAAGCATGGCACATTGCCGCCTGAAAGGGAGAGAGTGCATAATCCTGTAAACAGGACACAGATGGAGAATTCATGCCGTGTCCTTTTTCCAAGGTGCTTCCTAAAAAGACTTTACCTTCCACTGATTGCTTGTTACACTTGAATTATTATAAAGACATCTAGATTGTTCATGTTATAGTGTGGGTGCAGAATTACAGCATGTCTGTGTGTGACTCACTCATGTTTTATTAGCAGAATAAACCTCTGACCAATGTCATAATCAGACTCTGATGAATCACAATGCCAGTTTGTGTAAATCATGCCAAGAACGGCTCCCCTGCAGCATGTTTGTAATACATCACATTATAATTCAGGTCTGCTTTCATACTGATTTGCCCTACAATGACTCCAATATGTCTAATAAGAATGACAACAGTATTATTTTTGCTTTTATGTTAGATACGGGGCTCAGCATTTTGCTCAAGGGCGAAAAACAGTGCACTGCTGTGTCTGTGACGCATTGTAGGGTCACTCAGGTGACGTTATCATCTCAAGGATTTCATTCAGCTGCAAGAGAAAACAGCAACATTTGGACACTAGGGTCTCACTAATCTGCTCGTTAAATACATGTTGCAGCTATTACATTTAGATTTATATTATATTGAATTGGTGTACTTCAACTAAAGTAGGGTTTTCCAAGAAGGGCACTTGTTATGACGTACAACACTGTACTTTACTTGGGTATAAGTATCTGAATATTTCTTCAACCTCTGGATATATGTCTTTATTTAGTGCATTGACTTCCCTGGTGCTACTTTATTGTAACCTTTTTAATGCAATTTTTTTTGTTGCAATCTACTGCATACGCTTAACCTGGTTTGTACACATTAAGATATCCTGTATAAGTTACATGAAATAGAAAGGCTCTGTACCTTCCCATCTCATGTAGCATAAAGGGTGACATATGATTCATTTAGTAAACATTTTAATAACAACTTTACTTATATAGCTACTTTTACAGTATGCAAGGTTCCTAACGGAAAAATATGAGATGCAACAAATAAAAACCAAACAAAAAATACTTTTTTAAATAACTGTTTCTTTTAGCTATGTATTTCCCTCACGAATGCATATGGCTCTTGGGAGTGAAATAACTTTTTATTTGAGTATTTAATAATTTGACCCTGACCCTGCAGCTGGAGGCCGAGGATCAGGGTGACCACCAAGTGGCGCTTCAGTCCCAGTGGCCGGACCGGGGTGAGCGGAGGATCGGGTTACACACCGCCCCGTCTTTAAGCCGCACACAGAGCGCCGTTAGCCGCAGGACAACAGCAGAGTAGAGGGTACTGAGATCCGGGAAGTAAAGGCTCCACACTCATGTAAGTGATACATTATTCTCTAAAGTCGCTACGGGAAATCTTAATGAACATTTAGGATTATTGAAACAACTAAATATGTGTGTAACAGGCGCCTTTGTTAGCTACACTGTCGCTAATGAGAGGAAAATATCCCGAGACGCCTATCCTGTGGTCACCGCGAAGCAGAACATAGGGGGATTTAAATAGCTTTTAGTGTCTCTTTCTAAGTATAAAGTGTGTTCAGTTCACTGTAAGTAGCCTCAGTTTGACCCACAGCAGCGATACTTTAACTTATTCACCGTGGGAAGCCTGTTGCTCCTCCATGGATGAGATGGAGGTGGAGGAGGAGCTGAGGAAAGCGGATTGTTCCCGAGAGCCCTGGTCACTTTATCAAAACACTAGCTAACCTCAGTGGATTTACTAGAAATACGCATACTTATATTGTAGGAAACGCTTTAATATGATAAGTAAGTGTAACGTGGCCGGGGACATAGTCGAGCTACTTTGGGTTTTATTTTGCAGAATAAGTCCTCGGTGACAGTCCGGTATTATTAGCATATAGTCACAGCAAAGCTGACACGTGATTATTTTCGGAGGTAAATGCATCCTTAAAGCTCTGTGTTTTGGGTAAAGTCCACTTTGTGACATTAGCTAATGGGTTTCTGAGTCATTTGAGTAACATTTATGCTTCTTTCTTTTGTATCTAAAGCACACTGAATTACCCATGTCTAGGCCTATGTTATGTGCTACACATATGAACCTGCTATTTTTGCATATTAATGCAATAGCATATTAAAAACAAACTGGGCAGCCTAGAGAAATAAACTGCTAAATCTAAAAGCATATTATTATAATAATAAATGTATTACATTTAAAAAGTATATTTCTCTGGAACTGGATGCCAGTTGTTATATTACTCATTATGTGGGTGCTCATACATTACAAATGTTTTAGTACCAGTAACAAAGTAGTAAAAATCATCCGATTTATGCAGCACTAATATATTTCCCTGCAGCTATTTATTAAACATTTGTATACTACAGTAGTGCAGGAGATTCAAAATGAGATTTTACACCAAATAAACCCATTAACACACAGCGACCACATCCTGTATTTGAAAGTTCATTAGTCATTTAGAAAGGTATAATGAAGCAAAAATAAATAAAAACAAATAAACTGGGCTGACACTGCTGACTCATGCTGGAGCTATTCTAAGAGTAGGCTTTTAATTACCTCAGCAATCTCCTTTAATCGTGTAATGTCCCCCTGAGTCATGTCGTGCTCGTAACAAAGCCTCTGCTGGACTCAAGTGTGACAGCCATGACACTGATGATGACAGTGTTAGCAAAACATAAAAACCCACAGCTACCTCCATATTATGTGTACAAATACATTCATACTGTGTTATTATCAGGCTTTAGTTTAAAGATGTGATGAGTCAAGGTTTCACAGCTTCATTCATGCATGTACAAAATACCTGAAAAATATAAAATAAAATGAAAAAGATGGTCTACTAACTGTCAAAAAACATTATAAATCAGATGCATTTGGAGTTCTAGAAAGGATATTAATTATTAACATTATTAAGATAATTCAGACATTGGATTAATTTATTTCCCCAAATATTAAATATGCTAAATAAATCAAATTAAAATAAAACCACACAACTAAAGTAATACATATAATAAGGTTACAGTTTATTCTCTCTCCTGTTGGCTTAATGTTAGTAACATTCTTATAATAATAAACACGCACAAATGTTGGAGGTCCTCGCCATATATCATGCCATAAGTTGTTAAGGTAATTTTGCGACATGCCTACATAGAGTTACATTAATCAGTTGATAAGTTAAATGACTAAATGTCATCTGCAAGTTTTTTGATAATTAATGATGAACATTGTAGTTTAGTTTGTTTTTATTATGTATTATGCAATAGATCACGTTAGGCTGTGGTAAATTCTAATGTGCATTTCATATTCTGACATTTTAAAGAAAAAACAATTAGTCTAGAAAATAAACCACAGATTAATACACGATAAAGATAATTGTTACAGCGATATTATGATCCACGCAGAGTATTACAATGATTTTAAAATAACTGATAAGACTGTCTATAATTATTTTTAATCAGCAGAATGCTCTTAACGTGCTATGTTTATCTGATAGGAGTAAATTAGACCACCGTGTTTTCGCTGGCTGCGAACATGTCATGCATATTCCAAAGCTGCTGCAACAGTGCAGTGAATGACATCTCTAACACACAGTCGATGTGACTTCAGTTCTGCAGCACCATGTTCCTTTGTTGCTGTTATGGTGAAGCATTTTAAGATAACAATATGTCCCTGAAAGAGCAGAAATAAATCAGTTTTGCTTTTCATGTTGACCTTTCCAATAGAGAGGTTTTAAAGAAGTGTGGTTCAGATGAGAATTAGTGTCTACACCTCTTACTTTCTGTTTCTATTGAGTGTGTTGTGGAAAGATTGTATTTCTCTGACTGAAAAAGACGTTGTTTTTTTTGTTTGTTACAGGCCTTGAGGAAGGGAAACGAGTGACATTGCTGTTAATGGAAATAAATCACACCCATCTGGAATTGTAAAAATGATAGAAACAATGGGTAAGTAATCACTTTGGTGATTTTCTCTTCCTGCTAGTCCTTAAAAAATCATGATAAATAGCCGTAAATCCTCCCAAAAAGTGTTTTGCCTATAGTCTTACCGTGGACCAACTTTACTGTCTCTTATACAAAATATTACACACACTACAGGAAAGGGAAAAAACACAAATGGCATAAAAGGGCCTCTTTAACATCCTTATGCAGCTGAAACAGATACCTGCATATCTGTGACAACAGACAAAACCCAGCTGATACTCTAATGTTATCGCCTTGTTTATAACCGTTGTTCAAACTACAAAGCGTCTTAAGTGCAGAAAGTGCTCCTGGACATTATAAAAAGCTCGATGAGGTGTTAGTCACGCTCTGTGAGCTTTGGAAATTGCCTCATTTTTGTCCAGCGTAGACCGGGCTGACCCATCCTCACTAACAAGCCTCTCTGGAGTTTACAGCTTATGCAGGGTCCAGCAGGCAGACTGCGGAGGGGCTGCTGCTCTTATCTGCTGATACACACTCTCTCTGTTCCTGTGCAACACACCACTGACACTAATGGAAACAAGAGGACACATTGTTATTCTGAAGAGAAACGTTTTTTATTTCTTCTGGTGCAAAACCTGATGCTACGTGATCTTTAGAGCAGCCGAGCTTCCTCTGTGCCGATTTACTGGTGGACTGTAATGAAGTATACTTACTAAAAAAGGTACATTTTCATATTGTTACTTTTACTTAATCTGAGTACTTCTTCCACCACTGCTATTTACAGATAGTTAAAGATACACGTTAAAAGACAATATGGGGTATATTTTGAAACACAAATGCTAAAAGTACAAATAAAAGTGTATTTTAAGGTCCAAACAACCTTTCTATCTCACTCTCTGCCCATGCACTGATTAAGCCTCTCTTCTCCACCGTCCTCTCCTCCACTCTGGTGCTGTCACTGAAATATGTGACGGCTTGCAGACACTCAGCGTGCCTTGCAGGCGGTGGAGCGTCTCCAGGCCCGGCTGAAGGAGCGGGGGGAGGTGCCCACCGAGGAGAAGCTCAGCCTGCTCAAGTCTGTGCTCCAGAGCCCCCTCTTCCACCAGATCCTCGCCCTGCAGAAGTCCGTGCAGCACCTCAGAGACCAGGTAGCCCCACAAATATTGCATCCACATAATGTGAAAAACACAACTATAGGACTATATATATATATATATATATATATATATCTATATCTAATGAAGGGTATGCTTTAAAAAAATGTAAACGATGCATGATGCTACAGCTGCAATTAATGGTTAAGTCTCTTTAAAGGGAATCGGCAACTGATTTGAGTAATAGCAAACATTTGTCTAAAATACGGAGATTTGCTACTTTTATATCATATTAAAGGGAAATGTGTCATCTTTTTGTATTGATGTTGCCATTTTCCACCTTTTATTTTGAAATGTTTTCCTCCTTGTGTCTTGTCTGGTCCTACTTCCTGTGTTTGCCTTCCTGTGCCTGTTGCTCTTGTGTTTCTGCCTCCCCTGCCCAGCTGTGTCCCGTGGTTACCCTTCTGTGTATTTAGTCTTGTCTTCCCCTGTGCTCCATGTCCGATTGTCCTCTCTTCTCGTCCATGTAACCTTATCGTCTTTTGTCCTGGTTACCTGCCCATGCTTGTAAGTTTGTGTCTGTCTTGTTCCCCGGTCTTGTTAATATTTAGTAATTTCTTGTTTTTTCTTCTCATCGGCTTTTTAATAAAGCTCGCTTTTTGTTACCAGACCTTTTTATTTGACCTGCATTTGCGTCCTATATTCCCCAACCCTGACACAATTCTATGAATATTTTTGGACAAAACAAGACATTTCAATGCATCATCTTTTGACTAAATTCAAACTATGACTATGATTAGTCAGAGGCAAGACACTTCACCCCAAAGTGCTCCTGTGGGGATTGTCCACAGTATTGAGTATGTAAGTCGCTTTGGATAAAAGCGTCTAACAAGTAACATGTAATGTAATAATGTAATGATGATCTCTATTTAGAATTATAGTTGGAGCCCTACAAAGAAAAGAAATGCAAACATGCATTTTTGTAAGTACAGAAACGATTTTTTTGGTCAAGAAACAGAAATATTATCTCTCAGATGAGACACTATTTTTTATTGTATCTGTCAGATTCTTCTAAAAAAAATGTATGACTATGATCTTTGAACTTTGTGTTTTTTTCTCTATATACACACACATTTTCTAAACCTACAATAAGCCGAATAAACCCTTGTATGTAGTAGCTTTGGATATATATTTGGGCGTTTTATTAATAGTTTGAAGACCGACTTGAAGTGTTTTGGTTACATGACAAACATAACATCTTCAACAACAAGGTCAAAAAGAAACTACAGCATCACAGTAAGGTTCATTTATCCACAATGCTTTTATCATTCCTCCACCCTTTAAAATCCCCTCTCCCAAAAGTGCTGCTGCTTTGGCCAAATTGCTGTCAGGGTTCGTGAGCCGACCGTAGTGAGGGTACAGATAGAAGGGTCTAACTTTTCAGGCTGATTCTCTCCATTGAGACTAAAACGTTTGAGAGGAAGAGGCAGAGAGCTCTCCAGTCTCAGTGGAGTAGGGGCCGGGGCGAGCGTTTGAGAAATAGAGACGGAAATATGTGAGCTATGCAGTGGGAGGCAGGGATGCTCCAGCCTTTAGCCCACTGAGGAATTTAGATTATAAAAGTCTGCTGGCATTTCTCTATGTTGGAGGTTTTACTCATTGCAAAGGACTCCTACATTCCTCCTGTGTGTGTGCTGATGCATGCTTTCTTTAGTAAGCAACACTTACCAAGCAGGTATTTATCATAATTTCCCTTCAGATCTGGTGAAAAGGGTAAAAAGTCTCAATATAGTCACTGTTGTGTTTTTAAAGCAATTTGTTTGGCTCCCCGTCAGCAGAACCAGTTTGGAGCGAGGGTGCATTTGTTTTGTGTTTTGTTGTCAGAGAAGAGCCAGACATAAACACACACACACACTGTCCATCTCCTGGCTCTGGTAGTTAGGCCGCGCACAGTCCACGTCGCTATGGTGACCAGGCCCGACTCTCCAATAGGAAAGAGGCCACCGTGTGAAGTGGGGCAGAAACAATTTCTTAAATGTGCAAGAACCAAACTGGAACTTTAATCCTCTTAGCCAGGCCCCAACTAACAAAGCTCATGCAACTTAGCCGCATGCTACGCTACGTTAGCGTGGCCCATAGGGCTGTGTGCAGCGCTAATGTGTCCTGTTTCTCAGCACTAATCTGGGCCTGTTTTAAAAGGCAGCTATAATTCACACTACATGTTCCCAGAGCTAAAAAGTTGTGCTGTCAACTTCCCAGAATGCAAATGCACAAGTTCACAAGGACAGCTTTAGCTCGGCAGTGCCATATGCCAAATGAGTGTTTATGAAACTGTGTGTGTATTGAGTCCGTCCTTTTGAATCCAATTCAGATGGTCATAAACATTTTGCCCTTTGGCTAATGAAATTGGGAAAACACTGTTTTATGTAGATGTCTCATTCATGTCATTCATCTGTCACACAAGTAAAGTCATTGCAGTAATTAAAAGCCAAACATATTAAGGCTTCCAGATGGCCGGTGATGCTTCCCCCTGCCGCCATGGAAATATTGTGTTTGGAGCCTTGTCATTGTTGGAACATCAGCTAAGAGCCATTATACCCTGAAGGATTAGGCTGTCAGGGATCCAGCTAATCATGGCGGGATAACTAACTATCTGGCATCCCAGTGGCCACACACACACACACACACACACACACACACACACACACACACACACTTCAGGGTTTTGGTGTCTAAAATTAAACTAAATGTTTACGTCCACAGTTGGAACGAGTCATGATGTGTTCTTGTTTGAACTTTTAATTGTTTTCAGTTGGATTATTGGCAGTAATTGCTGCTCTCTGCAGGATTGTTTTGCAAGAATCCAGAGCTGTTATTTAGCCATAAACCACGTTTATTTTTAGATAAAACATGCAAAACAGTCATCTGTAATCTGTCACTGCAATCTGCAGTTTTCGACTTAACTCACTACATATCTATTTCTATATTTTCAGGAGAGTCTCCCAGGGTCGCGTGAGACTGACCTCTGCGATCATGTCGCAGCAGTCAACCCCAACGGCGGCCATGTTTCCTACTCAGACATTTCAGTTTCTACTCTCATCAACGGCAAGCCATCGTCGGAGGAATTTGAACATCTTGTTCACTCCATGGCGCAGGTAAACACATCTGTAAAGCCGAGGTAATCACTGTGCTGTTTGTCAGTGTAAGACACTCTCTTGCCAGGCATCTGTTTTATTTGATGTATTACCGCAATCATTTTATGTTTGGGTAATTTTACCACATGCACAAGAATCAGCAGGTAGAAAAACCTTAATGATATCTAGCACTACAGGCTGCAAGTTTACTCTCGAGGCACTTCTAACACACTTCTAAAGGCAGCTGCAGCTTTGATGCAAATCTGCACACCGCCAAATAACATGTGCAAATATATATGTGTTTATCATTCAGGGGCGCTACCTGGCACATGTGGATCTGCAGAAGCCAGAGTCAGGGGGTCTGGGCTTCAGCGTGGTGGGACTGAAGAGCGAGAACCGGGGAGAGCTTGGCATCTTCATCCAGGAAATTCAAGCAGGAAGTGTGGCCGACTGGTATGTTAGAATTAACACACCCTAGGACTTTTTCAGATTTTTCTGGAAATTAATCTCGTTTCTAATTGCACCAAAAAATGTAATCAGAATCAAACCGGGACTTAAGCACCAGGTAGAAAATCATATACAGGTATTAAATGCATTGTCCAGGGCAAATTATTACTTATTTTAATTAGTTTTCCACTTTCAAACATGCAAAACACGATGGCTTAAAGTCCTTTCGTGCCCTGGTAAAAAGAAAAACCCAGCCTTTCCGGTTCCCAACATTACCCCAACTGTCACCAAAATTCCTGATGCTGCCTTCAAAATAGAAGCTTAAACAACAACTGGAATTTACTAAAATAATGACTGTAAATAATGAACCACTTACACTATACAAAACGTAATGGAAATGAATGTTTAACTATTACATTATACATAGAAATTAATCGTTTCAACTGTACAGTTTTCAATATAAAACTACATTTTCATGCCTTCAGAACATCATATGGCTTACAAAATACTCTAAATATTAAAATGTCAAATAGAAGCACAACCGAATGTATCCTTAGAGAGAAATGTGCCAACACAGAGAACAAAAAGGTTACACAACTAATGGTTAGTCTCCACTATTACGCTACTCTACGATAAAGACTTGATCAGAGGCAGATTTTGGTTAAGCTCTGACTTCATTTACCGCCTGTCCCCCTCACTATGTCTCTCTTCCCGGACAGCGATGGGAAGCTGAGGGAAGCGGATCAGATCTTAGCCATCAACGGGAAGATCCTGGACCAGACAGTGAGCCACCAGCAGGCCATCGGCCTCCTGCAGAGCGCCTCAGAGAGGGTCCAGCTCACCGTGGCCAGAGGACCCATCCCCCAGCTCACCAGCCCCGCAGTGTCACGCACACCCTCTGCAGCCAGCACCCTGTCTGCCAACTCCAGCGCGGTAAACACACACTCTTAATATCAGCCATGATTTGAACTTGCTCATTTAGACAACCTCATTTTTGCAAAACTCCCAAAAAACTACGCTTTTGCCGATACACAAAGACACATTAGAAGCATATCCTGCAATCCAACATGGCAGTCAAATGTGTCTGTGGCTATCAAACGGCGAACATGCATACACTTTTCTTACTCATCCAACACAGTTCATGGCTGGATACATTTTGTACGAATGTTCATTTATTCTATTCTTCCTCCTCTTTCCCGGCGCCTAGTGGCAGCACGTGGAAACGATCGAGCTGGTGAACGATGGCACTGGCCTCGGCTTCGGTATCGTGGGAGGAAAGACCACCGGAGTTATTGTGAAGACCATCCTTCCTGGAGGCATCGCTGATCAGGTGACTGCTTTTTCTGAGAGTCTGCTTTAAATGACTAATGTTTCTTTCCATGAAGATTCTTTGTATATACTGTAAAGTGTTTACAATAAAAAAGGAACATTTCTTTGTATTTTATGTCACTTTAAATGTTCTAAAGAGACGGCCCATGTGAATTAGGAATAATGAGAATTGCAAGCTAACTGTCACTCTTGTCTTCTGTTTGGTACTGATTGTTTTATTATGGGTTTGATTTCATACTGAAGCTACACAGACTAATTCATGGATTACTGCACACAAGTGTCAGATTCCCACTCGACTTCACCTACAAAATGTCACTCAAATAGCCACGTTCATCAAACCACAAAGAGGCATGAAAAAGACTGCAAAAAGACACAAAATGACTACAAAGAAATAATGAAATACTATAAATAGACACAAATAAACTATGAGTGATTCAAGATTACCACAAAGGGACATGAAACGTAAAAAAGAAACACAATGCGTGTCTTGCTTCTATGTAGAAGAGATGGAGGATCTCTAGCATGTCCATACCCAAGGGCCCAAGGTGTCATGGGTAGCTTTGATGAAAAATGAATCAATAATTTAGGAATAAAAAAAATAGTTAAAATATTAAAATTAAATGAAAAATCAAGATTAGGATTAAAATTAAAATTAGATAAAAATAAATAAATTCTTTAAACGGGGTGCCTGCTGACCGCTGTTCTTTACGCTTGGTCTTAATGGTTACCCTAGTCTACAGGGAAAGCACTTTGGAGTGCATATTCCTGTTTCTCACTTCTTTTTCACCTTTTTTCCAACTGTTTCAGGAGAGTGCATGTACGTAGTTGCGTTGTGCCTCTTCACTTTTACACTCTAGGGGTCAAAGGTCATATGGTGAGGGATTCCATTGGCGGTATGCGCCGGCCTGCGCCTTACCTTGGACTTCTAATAGAACTGCTCGGGATAGATTAGCTTGATAGATTGAGTGGGGAAGTTCATGAGATCTTTCTAGAACCTGCATAAATTGTACTGATATAAACACGTACCAGACCAAAAAAAAGACAGAAAATTACCACAAAAACATTAAAAAAAAGACCACAAAATGTTAAAATCTCTCTAGCCTGTCTGTGCCCAGGGGCCAATTGACTGAAATGTGTTTTGTTTAGGATGGCCGGCTGCGCAGCGGGGACCACATCCTGCGGATCGGGGACACTGACCTGCTGGGGATGGGCAGCGAGCAGGTGGCCCAGGTCCTCCGGCTGTGTGGGAACCGGGTGAAGCTGGTGGTGACCCGGGGGCCCCTGGAGGAGGGCGCCTCTGTCGCTGCTGTCATGCCTGTGGTGTTGCCCACCGTCAACGAACAGGTGAGGGGACTGCTGCACTTTGAAAAGAAAAGAAAAGAGAAATGTTTTTAAGTATTGGAGTACCACTACAGTAATTCACTGATGATTGATTATTTTAAAGAAAAACAAGTCCACCTCCTTTGCCTCCATCTTTATTCTCTTTCTCTTCGTGGTTCTGAAATGAATTGAAAGAAAACTGCTGATTAATTTGCCTGTGACTCATATTTTGAGAGCAAATGTTGATTATTATTTATTCAGCTCGAAAACATCGATTTCACAGATATTTTCAAGGCTCAGCCCTATTCAGACATTGAATGAAATTCGGTGACTCACTTTATAATTAACATCCTTTTTGCCTGCACACATTAGGGGTCTATTATTGTCACCAGCGTCAGATCGTTTATTATCAAAGAAAAAAACTGATTTGGTACCCATGTGGTGCAGTTGATGATTTGTTTTCCTTTTATCTTGTTATCAGTGGTAATTTACCTGTCTTTTCTGTTCCTCTGTTCACAGGGCTATGAGGAGGAGGAGGAGGAGGAAGAGGAGGAGGAAGAGGAGGATGAAGCGTTTGATGTGAGCCTGACGAAGAACGCACAGGGTCTGGGCATCACTATCGCCGGCTATGTTGGTGATAAAAACTCAGGTGAGAAATAGCAGACTGAATGACCATTAAAATCAGAGTATGATGTTCAAAATAAAATATTTATAACTTCAGTATTACACAAATTGTGTCAATATGTTAATTTCCTACAAAGGCACTAATTTCCCTCCAAATAAAACACTTTACAATTAACTGTTACTGGTAGCAATGGATTGATATTATGTATGTCCTTTATGAGTGCTTTAGCCACTTTTAGCTTATCGTGCTAATGCTAACGTGTTAGCCTAATAACTTTATAAGGTGTTGTCAATGTCGGTGTTTGGGAAATGATTAGCTTCAATATAAGTGCACACAGTAAGCCTTTTTATTATGAGCTTCTTCATTCATTTAATTAAATTGAATATGAAATGGCCTTGGCTGCAAAGTCTTTACTTTTCAAGGTTAGCATTAGTGCACTGGGTTCATCCCATTATTGTTTATGACTCGTGTAATATTGAAACATCTGTTAGCTTTCCTCCTCGGGTCTTAATGTCCAGATTTACAGCTTTATTCTTCATCTTTTTTTTTTTTGTGTGTCCTTGTTCTGTCTCCTCAGAGCCCTCTGGCATTTTTGTGAAGAGCATAACAAAAGACAGCGCTGTAGATCAAGATGGCCGCGTCCATGTTGGAGACCAGATAATAGCTGTAAGTGCAACCATTATGCTCTTTGTGCTTTCCTCTCTGTAATGGCATGAGGTAAAATATTCAGTGAAGGTTTATTAGATGTATTACAGTGAGGGAATGGAGGGTGATTATGAAATGCATGATGAATAATTAACTGATAGTTATTAAAGTGTTTTTTCTTGTGACTGGGAGTCTTGAATTAGCTTCATTTCTGCAGGACGTCAAACTGTGTAATGTCTTGCATCATTTTGAAATTAGTTAATGTTGCCTTTGTGTTTTTAAAGTCCTCCCATCCTCCTGTTTTGTTACTGTGTTTATGTGTGCAACAGTTTTATTCTTGTGCTTTGGGATCCAGTTTAAGAACTTTAAGCATTTAATTGACTGAATTATTTAAACTTGGGGTTTTTTAACTCTCCTAAATGGTCTAAATAAATAAAGTTAATGGCTTGAATAGATGGGAATACTCTGGTGCTGTTTAGGGCTGCGAGTAATGACGATGTTCATTATAAATTAATGTGACGACTATTTGTTAAATGAATGGATTAATAGTTTGGTGAATTAAATGACAGAAAACAGTGAGAAGTGTCAGTTTCTCAAAGTCCAAGTAGATGACTATAAATGTCTGTAAATCCAGATTTGATAGGCAACATTTAAAAAGACATTTCCGCATGATAAATGACTTTAATGCTCAATCAATTATCCGAAAAGCTGAAAATATAATTATTTTCTAAGTCCAAACTGATGAATATAAACATCTAAAAGAAATTCACTTAAATATGATTGAAACAATATTGAAACACAGATTTTAGAGGCCGACAACTGCATTTAAAGACATGTTTGCAAGAAGAAATAACTTAAACAATGAATCAAATTATTATTATTTTGACATTCTTGAAGCTCTACTGGTTAATAATGCCTATGGTTGTTTCAATTTGACCTCAAACAAACAAGTATTCTATGCAATTCAGTTTACTTTTTTATTTTGTACATGTTCAGAGCTATAAAAACATAAGAACACCAAATGAACAATTTACTTCAATATGAATAATTCAAGAGGTGTAATCATAGTACTTTTCTTCCTTTTCACCGTCTCTTGATGTATGTTATACTTTAAGAAAATAAAAATAATTCCAGCTCACTCTGGTGTCTCGCCCCCTGCAGGTGGACAGCGTGGACATCCAGGGCTTCACCAACCAGCAGGCGGTGGAGGTGCTGCGCCACACAGGCCACACGGTGCACCTCAAGCTGATCCGGAGGGGCTTCAGGCCCGAAGACCTCCCCCCCGCCATGGCCCCCATCATCGGAGTGCTGCCCCCCCACACCACCATCCCCACCACCACCATAGTGCTGGAGGAGCTGGAGCTGGAGAGGAGGAAGGCAGAGGAGGAGGCTGCGGCACAAGGTAGGGATTTAATGAAAAGAGACAAACACACACTACCTGAGAAAAGGGGACATTTGAACATGTGTGGCTCAGACAGGAGATATGATGCAGTAAAGACTGACAGCAAATATAGATTTATTTTATCAAAAAAAGTTACACAACTTAAACCAACTTAATTAAATTAAAATTAAAAAGTTTTAATTAAAATAAAAATATAAAAATATATTGCAATTTAGAAATATGCTCAAAACTCTTAAAATGTTAGTATAACCTACTGGAATCACTTTAACTTACGTTTTGTTGAGATATACATTTTCTTTTGGCATCAAGTTTTTTACAAAAACATAATTTTTAAGTGTAAAACCTTCCCAAAATAAAAGTGTGTGAGTCTGTTCTTTCTTACGTGTTAATATCTGTATTTTTAACAAATGCAGGCTCTATTTTTAATGTCTCTACCATGATAGAGAGCTAGACAGCTTTTTAAAGTAACTCATGTGGGAATATTTATGATTATCCCAAATGTCGAACAATAAAATCCTGTATTGCCCCGTCTCTAGTCGCAGCTGTTTTGCTATGGAAAGTTGTATTTGTTGAAAGCCTTTCCCTCCGGCAAGGAAAAGACATAATATAAACAGGATTGTCACAGCAGACACATTTCTAGAAAAAGAGCCAAGGTTTTCCATCGTGTTGTTTAAAACCTGAAAAAGACCAAGTCATCGAATTAAAAACATCAACATTTACAAGGCATCCAGCAACATGGCATTGAGTTACAGCTAAACACAAGGCTTAGAAACTTTTTGAATGTGAAATGATTGTGTTTTTTAGCAATCAGCCATGACAAGCAGGTTTATATCGGTGTCGGCTAAATAATACATTTTGCATCCCTAATAAAAATGTGCTCCTCAAGCTTTTTGAAACACACTAGTTTGTTGAGTTAGAATTTATTCAAGCTAACTTACTGTGCATGAGATCATAGGTTTGATGTGTTGTAATGGGTCATTTAATGTTTGGGATTAACAAAATAGATGTAACTACTCACTTAAATTGTTGCCAAGTCAGTGTTCAGGTTGTTGGAGCACACACACATTCACACACCGGCAGAGGAGCTAGTATTAGTTTTATGTGAGCACTTAAAAGGTGCTGATGTACAGCGTGGTAATTTCATGGGCGGCCACTCCGGTGCCCTGTGGAACTCCAGAGACATAAACAGTGGTGTGAAGCTGTAAAAAAAACACACGAGGGTCATTAAACAGATATTTGAAGTTTAAAGTCTGTCATAATGGGTATCATCAGCACACACAGGTAAATCCTTTTTTAAGATAATAGGAGGAGAATATTTGTCTAAAGTGAGGGTCATTATGAAAAAGATAGGGAATTCTCATACTACTGTAATTTGGAAGAATTAAATAATAGTGTACCAAATAACAAATTACATTATCTCTAGCATGAGCATTAATGACAAAGAAAGCAACGTACAATTTGATGAAGCGCTAGCCAATAGAAGCGCAAGTGTTACATAGTGCTCGAAAAGCAGAATAGGGACTCGTTAAAATCCAAAAAAATAAATTGATCTGTGCCAAAGGGAGATTCTTTATTTTTTTTTAATTAAATTTAAAAAAATGTCATTTTTAATTTTACTATACTTACTTGTTTGCCTGTCCTTGTTTGTCTACCCTCCCTCATACTGTAAAGCGTCTTTGAGTTGTGAAAAGCGTTATATAAATAAAATGTATTATTATGTCTACATTTTATTTCTAACACTATTTCTCATAAATCATAGTAAACATTCACACAAACACAGTTCTGTTATTATAATTTCGAAAATGAAGATATTGTTTTGACACATTTTGAGCTAATCTTGAGAAATGTGTACCAACACTTAATTCCTCCTGACTATTTGCATGTGCTTTCTGCATCATATTTGCGTAAGGTGAATCTTGATAATTGTGTTGAGTTTACTGAGCGCCTATAAGTTCAGAGTAGAGCACTTTGTCCCTGACGTGTGTGCGTCTTCCTCACTCCTCGCTGTCTGTTCACAGTCGCCGCAGATGAAAAGCCACCGCAGACAAAGAGCGAAGTATCTGATGTCGGCTCGACCTCGGATCAGCTGACGGACGACACGCATGGTAGGAGGAACTCTTCTTTAAGATATGTGACAGATAAGGGTTACTGTGCCAGGAACACACGAGCAAACACACGGCGGAGAGGAAACACTGACTTGTGTTTAAAAACTTCAGATAACGTTTTTCTTAAGTGGGTCAGAGCTCGAAGACTTTGCAAATAGTTAGAAATGTAAGTCACTATGCAGGCTTATCACGTTTTAGCATTTGTTGTCGTTTTGTGCATTAATGCTTTTCTGTTGTGTTTTCCAAGGGATGAAGCTAACAGCCTTTGAGGAAGAGGAACTGATGAAGAAGTGGCTCGAGATTCTGGGTCCAAGTAATGAAGTTGTAGTAAGTTTTGTTTTCAATATTAATTGTCTTCTCTCATGCATTAAATTAGATTTCAACCCATTAGTCTACTAAAACATGAGTTTATTAATTGTTGTGATAATCTAACTTTTGAGTCATTAAGCAAAAGTGTCACACAGTAGTGTTTCTTGAATCTCAAATATGGAGACGTTCTGTTTTTTTCCACTTTATATATCTTGGACTGACAAAACAAGACATTTGAAGACATCAGGATAGACCGAAGCATTCATCTAGAAAATAATCAGCAACATAATGGATACTTGCATTTTGACATAAAACGGCTCTCTTTAAAAAAAGCGGAATGACCTGAGTGGCAACACAAAAGGGATTGAGATATAACTGGGATGTTATTCTACAGGTGGCTCAGGTGGAGAAGTTCAGTGCGAGCAGCGGGCTGGGCATCAGTCTGGAGGCGAGCAGCGGACATCACTACATCCGCTCCGTCCTTCCTGAGGGACCTGTGGGTCGCTGCGGGAAGCTCTTCAGCGGAGATGAACTGCTTGAGGTGCAAAAAACACGCTTTCAACAGTGTTTCCATTTTGTCTTTCACATTTTTGCCATTCATACTTACAAAGGCTGAACTATCAACATGTAACTGCTGCTGCTGCTGCTGCTGCTACTACTACTACTACTACTACTACTACTACTACTACTACTACTACT
>CALSBZ010043254.1:1250732-1272775 GCA_943591055.1 Gobionotothen gibberifrons | reverse complement strand
TGTGTGTGTGTGTGTGTGTGTGTGTGTGTGTGTGTGTGTGTGTGTGTTTAGAATCACATATGTACCTGCAGAGTATCTGGAGGAGTACAAGGCCAGCCTAGAGCAGACTACAGAGGAAGTCTCCGATGAAATCCATGCAGTCCCAGCTCCAGATCCGAAGTATGTACTCATTCTGTGCACAATGACTTGTGTGACGTGCCAGTTACATTTAGAGGTGCCCTGTTTGCATGCATGTTTGCTAGGCAGCAGTCTTCCTGTGAGTTTGTGTTTTGTACCTTACTGTTTCCGTTCACCTTGGTATTTTTTTAGAGATATTCCTAACCTCCCTGAGCGGGAAGATGGAGAGGGAGAGGAGAGTGCCTCTTACAGCAATTGGAACCAACCCAGGAAGTGAGTACACACTGTATTTAATCTAATAATATTGTGAACATTTCAAGGAGAGATATGGTTTTGAAAACTAACACAGTGGATCCACATATTAAATACACTCAATGCATTGCTGCTTGAGCTACGTGGGATTTAATTAATGACAATTCTCCCCCAACATTGAGTATAAATATGAACAGATTTTTGTCAGATTCAGTTCTCTTGCAGCTACCTCAAAGACTCCTGTTTTTTTCTGGTTAAGGAAAAGCCTACAGAGACCAAACTGTATTCCAGAAAGAATATTGAGTTTAATTGTGGTGTCAAATTAAATAATAAAGAATACAAAATAGCAGTGTTCATATGAGTTAACTACAATGATGACATTTGTCATATGCATCAAATAATCAGTGTGATGTTATTATAGACAAAATAAAGGGGATAACGTTTACAGTGACATATCAGTAGAAGAGTCACATTTAAGAAGTGTACAAATAAAAATGCACGTGTACCTTCCTCAGAGTGGAGCTTTTCCGGGCGCCAGGCAAGTCTCTGGGTATTAGTATTGTCGGGGGCCGGGGGATGGGCAGTCGGCTGAGCAACGGAGAGGTGATGAGGGGCATCTTCATTAAACACATCCTAGAGGACAGTCCTGCGGGACAGAACGGGACCCTGAAGACTGGAGACAGGATCGTAGAGGTAAGGGAACAATACAGGTGGTAGAACAAGCAGACGTGAAGTTGTTATTTTGTGTAGTTACCTCCTATAGTGTTATTTTATTACGGTGCAGTAATGTGAGATAACTGAAAAGAGTTTAAAATCTTTAAAAAAGTATTTTCTGTGACAGGTGGATGGAGCAGATCTAAGAGATGCCAGTCACGAGGAGGCAGTGGAGGCTATCCGCAAGGGAGGAAACCCCGTCACCTTCTTGGTTCAGAGTATCATCCACAGGCCCAGGGTGAGTCCAAATAATAGTCAAACTAACTACCTCATTCTCTAAAGGTCATTATCCTTTTCCATTTTCACCTCACGTAGCAGTTCATCTGCACAGGGCTCTTTCAAAAACCCGGTGTGTCAAGTTAGATTTTTGAAATATCCAATGAGAGCAACAACAAACCCTCTGTGTCATGTTAAATAAATTAGCAAGTTTTTAACCTCTAACTGCTACTCCTTTGTTGTTTGAAAGTGCCCTCAGGCTTTTAAACCATGACTAAATAGTCCCTGCAGCTGGTGTCAGATCTCTCAGAGTCAATCGCTTGCATTCAGATATAATGCTTTCCTTAGCATGGCTACTTGTAGCAACTCATAATGTAAAGTAGCACATGCCGAGCAAGAATTCATGTTAATGGAGAACTAAACTGCACTACAGTGACTTTAAACAGATTTGAGGGGAAAAGCTTTACAACCCACTGTATGCTAAATAGGGTTAGGCACTAAACAGCAGTCAGACAACAACAGTGGAGTGTTTAGCTGCTATTAGCTTCACTTAGCAGCCAGATGATATTTCCCTTTGGAGCTGGTGAAGACCAATAAAAGAGGAACAAGGAGAGTGAATAGAGAGCTGCAGGGAGGACATTATATGGTACTACCCTGAAGTTAGCATCTCCATGGTTCCCACACATCGGATCAGCATTTTCTGACTTTTAAAATAAAGAGCTAACATTGGGCTATAAAGTAACTGACTCCACATTATCTCCGCTAAGCTAAAGCAGCAAATGCTACGTGTTTAATGAACACAACTTTAAATATAGTCACCCTCCAACCGTTCTAGAGAGTAAACCTTCATTTATTACCCATAAAACATTGGTTTAACATTTTGGTAAAATCACTTAGTTTTGACTACTCTAAATTACATCAAGTTTTGTGATCTTTAGGCTAACGTTAGCCATTTTCTGGTTCCATTCTGTATGCTGGGTCAAGCTAACCTTCTGCCTGCTGTAGCTACCCATATGGGGATTAATTACTTTAAAGACGTTAAAACCTTTTGTCAATAGTTCACATATCATGTTTGACTACATTATGAGTTGCATTTATGTCCCTCCGCCCTGCTTTCTCAGCCTTTGTCAGTAGGCCTATATAACCCAGCTTGCATGCCACATCGCACATGTCAGGTAATCCTTCCTCTCCATCACACTTCATCTTCATCCCTTCTGCCTCCACACTGTTAGCAAATGTTCTCTCGAACTGCATATTTGACTGGATGTGTGTATTGACAGAAATAAAGACAGACTAAGAATTGGAGTTTCCTTCCGGGAGAAAAAGAAGCAGGGCTTTTATTTTAATATCCAGACATCCTATTCTGTTTTCTATCACAGGGTAATCTAACGGTAACAATGAGATAACCCACAATGCTGTTTTTAATCAAAAGGGGGGAAATCTATTGTGTCACAGCACAATAGAAACTCAAAACCTGTGTGTAATGCTGACATTCAATACATATTTACACTAGAATCCTAACGCAATTACCCCATGGGGGTTATTGAAATGTCCCCTTATCAAGAAACTCCTCAAGTAAGCAATAGAAAAGCAAATAAAGAAATCATTCATACTGTGTGGCTCTGCGGCAGTCAAAATGTGCTCAAGACTGCAAGACATGCTTTCAATTGACTTTAAAGTCACTGATATTGAGTTGCAGCTCCATTGAAATTCATCACAATGGACTGAACAGTGTGAGAAATATTATATTGATTGGGCGATACCTCTAAGTGCTGTAGGCAGGCCATAATGCCGGTTTTTTAAATGCAGCCACCTGCAGAGAATAAAGCATATCCATGCTGTCTGCCGTTAAGTTTGAAATCCTTCTCTTGTAAGCAGTGAATAATCTCAGGGTAGCCTCGAGAAGTCTTTGAAACATTCGGTTAAAGTATTTCAGAGAAAGAGGCTTTTGCTGTGATTTTTGTTTTGATGGAGAGGAATGGCTGTCCTGAAGGAAGTAGCTTGCTTTAATGGTGACTCATTTAAATAAAACCTGAGGTTCCCCACACACTCGCCTTTTCCTTCCTCCTGGATGGCCTCTGATTCAATGTTGTCAGAAAAGCTCAGCCTTCATGTTAAATATCCGTCATGTTGTCAGCTTGTTGGTCCCTGTGTGTTGCTTTTAGAGGCCGCTGCTGCCCTTTCTGCAGCTCAGTAGCCACCGCGGGTCGAGTGCTTGCTGCACTAACCAAACCTGCTTAGCCCCTGCCCCCCCTCAGGTTAGAAGCCCCCTCCCCATGTCTGTCTGTCTGCTTATGTGTGTCCCCTGTACTGCTTTACACTGTGTGTTAACTATGAGCTGCATGAGGACAATGAAGCAGAGCATGCATGTGTTTGTGCTGAGTCCTGGGTTGAACATTAAAAAATCATTTGGAATGCAGGTTTACTAGGGCTGCACGATATGAGACAAATATGCAATATCTTTGAATATTGCAATAACTATATTACTTGGGATTCAGATATTAAACTCTGTTCTGCTTTCAGTATCGGGCAAAAAAACAACCAATTGCTTATTGAAGGTAAACATTTCAAATTCGAACGGCACCAATAAAAAAAAGACCGATACTTTCATTTTAAAGTGCACTTTTCTACTGAAATGTGATTCTGTTCTCTCCTCCTGTTGCCTCTCTTCCTGTGCTCTGCTGCGACACTTTTGTTGCAGCACACATTTAAATCATAGCACAGGCTTTTACTATAAGTGCATTTTATTTTTCCTCCTGTCCTCGGCTTCCAAGGCCCACTTTCTAACAATTATCCCTCAAACATTGTCCCAAGTGTCTCACTGCCGATGCAAAGGAGACAACTTGATAAGACAGGCAGCACTCAACACAAACACAATCATGTGAAGAACTGTAAACTGCAGTATCCTTTTTTTCAAAACACCAGACTTTCTTGCAAAACCTTTTAAGCTCCATCAGTGAGGATAAAGGGTCACGATTGGACCGACATGTGATGCTGCTGCTGCAGAAGCTTCTCCACTCAACACATCAATGTTTGGCTGTTGTCTAAGAAATGTCTGTTTTTCTTCAGTAGCCCCAATATAAAACAGATGGTTTTTCATGATGCAGCATATGGTCATTCAGAACACTTTGTATGAACTGATTCATATGAATAGGATTAAAATATGATACAGTAGGGCAGTGGTTCGCAACTGGTGGGTCGCCGTTTCGAGTGGGTCGCAGATGTGTGAGTGAAGATTTTTTTTTTTTTTAATTATTTTCATTTATCTTGGAAAAAGGTCAAACTTTTATTTTGAAGGCCCGATTTTCTAACGCTTTGCATGCAGTAGGCGTTGGATTGGAATATTATTAAAATGTTGGGTAGTAATAGATTTATTTATTTTCTTCTCAGAGTGTACCAGAATGTGTAGTTTAAATGTTAGTATTTCTAAAAATCTCCTGGGGGATTATCCCCCCAGACCCCCCTTCTGGGGTTGGGTTTTCAGCACGTCTGCCTTTTTATGTTATACAGTTCAGCTTTGATTCCATCATCTCATTAAACCTTATTTAAAAGCATACTTTTGTTCTGTGAAGGGATATAAGGGATATATGCACTGTACTTCACTTTATTTAATAATGTATGCTGAAAAGCGTATATATTACGGCACAATTTGTTGTTGAATAGATTTGAGTGGTTCAAAATTTCGGGTCGCGATCTATTGACTAAGGAAAAAGTGTGTCCCGAGGCCTGACCAGTTGAGAACCACTGCAGTAGGGCATATAGGGTCGATCATTTATCAATTCATCATCATCTTTGCCATGTGCACATGTCACATTGCAGAACATGCAAAGTCAAGTAAGGCCAATGAACTCAAAGAAGTAATGGTCCAAGATGTCATTCAACAGAAAGGATGATAAACAGGAGGAGAAAAAAAGGAGGAAGATTTGGTCAAAAAAATTAAGATAAAATGGATAATATTGACAAAAGAAAATCTCTGTAGTTTTTATATAGCAAGAAAACAAATGTTGTACTGTCAATGTTTTGTTTCTTATATCATGCAGCCCTATGATAAAGGATCTTTCACAGTGTGGTGACGCAGAAGTGAATGTCATGACAGTTTTCTCCATTCAAATGAGTGTTTACCTTCATGTGTGTGTGTGTGTGTGATGCGTGGCAGTCTTCGGGAGCAGACTCCGGAGAGGACAGAGCTGCAGCTGTGACGAAAGACAACAAGGACAAGGTGGGTGTTTCAGTTAACCTCCGCTGAGTGTTTTGCCATTGTTCCACAGCTCAGAAAAGTGTTGCTCAATGTACAAAAAGGTAGCTTTAAAAGTTCGGAGTAGCTGTGTTTCACCTTTCTGTCGATAGATGTAGGTTTGTGTGTTGCCGTCTAAAGTTCTCACCCTTTGTCTTTCTCCGTAGGAGGCTTACAGTCACACTAGACTTTTCCTCCGCCTCTCCCCAACTAACCCTTTCACTCCTACCCCATTTAAGGTTTGTGGGTCTCTGTGTTGAGCTCTCCCCTTCCTCACTCTGTGTATGATGTACAGCAATGTAAATACACCATGATACAGTTCAGGGCTGCAACTAAGCATCACTTTAATGATCAATTAATCAGCTGATTTTTCTCTATAATAATGATTTGGTCCGTAAAATGTCAAAGGTGATGTCTTCAAATGTCTTGTTTGTTCACCCCAGAACCGTAAGATATTCTGTTTTATTTAAAAATATATATATTTTTGATCGACTAGTCTTTGCGGCTCTAATACAGTTCATGTTTTGAATATATTTTAACATGCTGTACATTCATACACTTGTTCATGTCCTAACATCTCCTCCATCCGTCTCTTTTCCTTTGTCCATTTTTGTGAAATCAAAATGTTTTGTCCCGTTTGTCTTTTGTTTTTTTCTTTCTCGCTTTCAAAAATATTTACTCACTTAAGCGGATGACAAAGACACATTCGAGATATTTTTGCACATCATCTTGTTGTAAACCAATTTAAACAACAGTTAAAGTGATCAAAATGTGATTTATTTCCCCTGGTTTTCAGGTAAGTGTCATGATGAGTGATTATTGTTTAATTATATGCAATACATCAGTTATACAAAAATAACGATATACATAAGCATCACATTATAAATGAAGCTATATTCCAATTAACCTAATTCTAGCCTTAAGCTAAGCTATATTACACTATTATTTCTCAGCCTAACATAAAAGTGATGAAGCAGTTATGCATTATCACATCTTCATCTCAACATGATTCAAGCTTCACTATAAAAAAACCCTCTTCTTCCTCCTCACCTCTCACTAATAAACTGTTTTCCAACTCCTCCTGTGGCGTGACAGTCTGTGAAGCGTGAAGCGGTGAAGGCACCTCCCACCAGCGCCGTCCTCCCCCTGCCGGTGATGCCCCATGTGGGGGAGACTGACACCGACACACTGACGGAGAGTCCTGGAGGACCTGCAGAGGAAGAGGAAGAGGAGGAGGAGCAGAGGGTGGAGCAGCATGAGGAAGAGGAAGAGGAGGATGAGTTTGGATACAACTGGAGTGAGTCTACTTAATTTAAATGTGCAATTATATACTGTGTTAGAAACAAGAGTTCAGGGTTTTTTTGTCATTTAAGGTGAAAAGGATAGTGTGTGTCACTTTAAATCCACTCTGGCCTATCAATTCAATCCTAGTTCAAGTGATTGTGACTTGGGAGAAATGTGCGGGATAGCATTATAAACCCCTCGAAGTTTCATTTTAATAGTTAAGGAATACAGACAGGATATGCATTGACAGAAGCAACATGCTTTATCACCTCTCTGCCACTAGAGGTCCTCAAAGGCACTTTTAGTGTAGTTTCTCTCATGTTCATAAATCCATCTGCAAGAAGAAGAGCACACATTCACCGACTTTATGTGGCTGTAACTTCAGTAAAATTAAACTCTTAGCATCCGGCAGACTGCTGAATGTCAAACTGCAGCACGAAGTCACCGCTTCAAGGAGAACGGGTCACACAGTCAGACACATTCAACTCAGGAGACCGGACTTCCTGCTGCACACACCTGGGACTCTGTGTGAGAGAGATTGTGTGTGAGTGTGTGCATGTGTGTGAGAGAGTGTTCCCGTCCTGTGGGGATAAGATTGATGAGGTTGGGCCCAGGGAGGTGAGTTGTGGAGATTAGTGCAGGACTGATGGCCCAACAGTGGCAGGAAGCCCAGAACAACAGGAGAACATCGGTCTGTCTGACGGGAGAGGGGGAGAGAGACAGGAGAGGATGGAATAGATCAAAAACTTTGCAAACAAGTTTTAGACAAAGAGATAAAAACTCAGCAGCCTGATATGTACATCTTTCGATGCCTGTGGGTGTAACCAATTCCAAAAAAAATTACCCTTCTTTTGAGCAACACGACAGAAAATGAGAAATTATACATCAGCAGAGATGGGAAGTAGTGGAGTACAAATACTTAAGTACATGTTTCTGGTATCAGTACTTTACTCCACTACTTTTTTTTCTGACAACTTTTTACTTTTACTTCTTACATTTTTAACACAAATACCTGTACTTTCTACTTCTTACGTTTTCAAACAGGTTACTTTAGTTTGAATGTGTGTTTGGTGGCCTGATCATTATTACTTAGAGTCATTGCGTGCCTATTGATTTGAACACGATCCGTGTATCCATCATTTCCTGGTCTTCTTTAAAGAAGAGGGACCAATGAGAACTTTTTAATGTTGCCGTTGCTCAGCATGGAAACATTCATTAGCTAACAATGACATTATTGTTCTATTAATATAAAGTGAGGTCAGGTACTCTTTAAAACAGCTGGCAGTTATGGGTACTTTTTACTTAAGTACATTTCGAAGCCCATACTTCTTTACTTCTACCAGAGTATTTTTAAACACGAGTATCTGTACTTCTACTTGAGTAAAGGATGTGTGTACTTTTGCCATCTCTGTACATCAATTTTCTTTCTGTCTTCACCTTTTCCAGAGAACGTCTCCCAGCGTTACGGCGGCCTCCCGGGGGTCCTGCACATGATGGAGCTGGAGAAGGGGAGGACGGGCCTGGGTCTCAGCCTGGCCGGGAACAGGGACCGCTCCCGCATGAGTGTGTTCGTGGTGGGCATCGACCCCAACGGGGCGGCGGGCAGGGATGGACGCATGGTGGTGGGGGACGAGCTGCTGGAGGTAAGGGGGGTTTGGGAAAGACATGTCAGGATGTGTCAATACATAGAGGAATAATTCATTAATGATATATGTGTGTATCCGGTCAGATCAACGGGCAAGTCCTCTACGGACACAGTCACCAGAACGCCTCCTCCATCATCAAGAGCGCTCCTTCCAGAGTCAAAATCATCTTTGTCAGGTAAAACATGTACTATGAGCACACTTTCATGGCACCTATATTTCATTGTCAGACTGTTCATGATCAAATCTGACCTGAAAAGTTCAAATCTGTTGTAATGTTGTTCAAAATACAATAGAGGGAGCTGTTGTGATTCAACAGAAGCACACAGTTGAAGGCGGAGAGTCAGAATATAAATTAAGTAACACATTCTTCCTCATACAAGCAAAATGTATTGTTAAAAATATTAAATTGTAGTTCAATTTGAATATTAAAACTGGGATTTAAACACCACTATAGCTGCATCTAAAAGGTTTTGTGTATGTAAAGTAAAAATATTAAGTATGACAAAGTGGCACTAAAGAAAAACGTATTTATAAGTGTGCTGTTTATGTGTACTTTTCTCCCACAATGCAATGCACAAAGGTAATCTTCATAGCCCAAACGAATAAAACAAAAAACATATTTAGAAAACAATAGATCATTTTTTTCTTTATTACTGTAACTGGGCATTTTGAAGTTACAGTTTATTGAAGTATATAACTATGATTGTGTAAACAGATCAGTGAGCAGTCTACACATCAGCACAGAGTCAGACATGTTGACCTTTGACCCCTCCTCAAACAGCCCTCTCCAGAATCACACTACTTAACCCCCTACTTAATTCTCATCCCTGCGCTGACCCGGAGAGAAACACTGTGATCAGGCGTGTGACTCATGGAAGAGCAGCGTTTATTTAAGAGTTATGACTCCCCCTCTCTGGAGCAGGAACACGGAGGCGCTGCAGCAGATGGCTGTGGGACCGGTGAGAGAGCAGGAGGGGGGAGACATGGAGGGGGGAGACCCTGAGGACCCCCCCACTGAGGTACCACCCACAACATGGCCCCACAAAAACAACAGTCACACATGATGCAGATGTTAAAGCTCTGTCTGCATATAACTCACACACTTTGATTAGTGCCTCTACTTTGCCAACATGGAGCTGTGGAAGACATACTCAGATACGTTACTTCAGTGAAAGTACCTGAATCTAAAATAGTCATTTACAAGTTAAAGTCCTGCATTTAAAATGTTACTTTAGTAAATGTATGGATAATGCTGGATAATATATTTAAGCAATAGCTCACGACAGGCCGTGGTATATGCTCATTATATCACAGCTAAGGGGCGTGGTTCGGCCCGACGCGAAGCAGGCAGTTTGCTTTTCAGCCCAACTGTATACTGTTTTTCTCAGACGCGGAGGGATACTGACTTGTTGTGAAAAGTAACTTACAATTCTACCCGTGGTATACGCTCAGTATATCACGGCTAAGAACCAATCAGATTGCTTGATTTGACTTGTCTGTTTTATAAATATATGTTAACCACGTAATTATTGAAAGTATAATTTGTTCTATAAAATGACAGAAAATATAGTTTTCCGCTTTCTCAAATATGTATAGGCCTATTTCATGATTTTCATTTAAAGTGGATATCTTTGGGTCTTTAAAGACATCTTGGATTTTGCGATAACAAAATGAATCCTTTGAAAATTATATTATTGTGTAAGTAGTATAGTACTTCATCTAATGCGTCAAAAGTAAAAATAGTAAGTAAAAAGTACAATATTTCCCCTGAGATGTAGAAGAGTAGCAGAATAAAGTAGCATAACAGTAAGTCAGAAATGGACTAAACTTGAGTAAATGTACCGAGTAATGTTCCACCCCTGCTCCTGTGTAATTACATTTTTACGCTGCAGCACGCTCCTAAATTGTTTTCATGCATGTTTGCTCCTAAAAGTCTCTTTGTGTGGTCCTGCAGTTCCTGTGTGACCACCAACACCACAAACACACATGTATTTATATACTTCAAACTGCACTAACTAACTGCTGCTGTTTCCTCACAGCCAGAAACTACTGCTGCTAACGGAGACACTTCGAAATATATTCATCACGCCATAAAGCTGAAGGTGAGACACTTCACACGGGACAGACACTGCTCTTTGGGAAACACCAAAATAAAGACCATAATAGACAGGAAGTCTGGCCATAATGAGGGAGGTGTACACAAAAACAGTCAACGGGGTATGACAGAACGAGAGCGGTGGAGTCTGACTAACGGCCAGGAAACAGAAAAGAGACGGAAGAAAAAGAAAAAGCAGTTCCAAAGGGTCATAAAGCCTCAGTTCACCCAAAAGAGAAAAACATTGCTACCTCTTGTGGTGTCTACTTTCTTGCCCTGCAGATATGTTCAGTTATATTTGCTAAAGAGTCAAACATTGAAAAACTTCACATTTGAAACACGTTAAGCAAAGAAAATAGTTCCTGCGGTAAACTGGAATATTTGCAGTTATTTATATACCTATTCTTACATAAATCCTACAGCAGAAGCCTCAGAATCGGACTCATTTGGAAACAAAATGATTGTGATTCCAGTGAACTAACCGTTTAAGTCAAAAAGACCCCATGCGGTGTGTGTAAAGCCGCAGTGGCAGAATCGGGGCAGCTCCTTATCTTTCTGGAGATAATTATCATCATTAATGCTTGTTTTCTGCAGCTCCATTATTTGCTGTGTGTACTCCATGCTGTGTTTGTCCAACAGGAGGACGGAGGACTGGGCATCACCTTCGTGGAGGGAGACACAGAGAACGGAGTGGAGATTCAGAGTATATCTGAAGTGAGAGGACACACAGGGAAGGTAAGTCTCCCATCCTGCAGATGCTGATGAGTGCGTGTGTTCCAAAAGTGATTACTGATCTAAACTGTGATGTGCAGGAGGGCTGTATGAGACCAGGGGACAAGCTCCTAACTGTGAACAGGGAATCAGTGCTCGGCTACACCGTGGAACAGGTACATAAAGTAGTCCCTGTGAGGTTTCTTATGTCAGAAGAAAAGATGATGTCTAATGATTTATTCTCTGTTTTAGGTGAACTCTCTCCTGAGGACATCCAAAGGTCCGGTGAAGCTCACCTTCTCGTCTCTCCCGTCCACCACCAGTGAGGATGGGGATTGCTCCGACGGCATCCTCCCAGGCTTTTCCAGCATGCATAGCATTGCAGCAACGACTCTGAGTCAACCGGAGGCAGAGGCATTGATGAGTGGGTCCCCTTTTTTTGTGGACGTTCTTATTCAGGGAGATACATAAAAGGATCAATCAGCTCACTTTGTTCTTCCTCTGCTGCAGGTCAGAGTCGCTCCTCCACCCCCACCACGCTGACCTGTGACCCCGCGACGTGTCCCATCATCCCCGGCTGCGAGACGACCATCGACATCTTCAAGGGCCGCACCGGCCTCGGCCTCAGCATCGTGGGGGGCTGCGACACCCTGCTGGTAGGAGAATATCAATGACAATCTGTATATTATTTAGAATCTCTGTATTTTCCCGTCATTTTTGTTAGATTGTATATTTACCTTACCCAAAATGTTTTCAAAAATGTTCAAAGCAATATCAATGTGTAATTTAAAGGTTTCCTCTGGTCTGCTGTAAAATCATTGTATCTCTTTTGAGCATTTGTCAGCAGGAAGTTGTCCAAAATGCACTTTTTTTAATCCGATTTTAAGCCTATTTTAAATGTGAAAATGCATTGTGAATCCTCTGTGGATAATTCTCCAATTTAATGTCTAAAAACAACTAAACCTTATGGCATCACACATGTAGTACAACCAGCACTGCCCCTAGTAGACCCTCCTACACACACCACGTTTGTGGACCCTCCTACACACACCACACACCACAACACAGACTATAACACCCCTTGCTGCTAAATACAAATACAAACCAACTTTGTGCAATATGTGCAATATATATGCCATTAATAACTGTGTCATTTATACCTGGCCGCTAAATCAATATATATATATATGCCTTTTTAATAAATGTGTAATTTATACCTGGCTGCTAAACCCTTGCTACTGTTACAAGGTATGTATCTTGTATTTTGTAAATTGTGTAACTTGCTGCTGTTAAATACCGTAAAACTATGTGCAATATGTGCTTTATGTGCAATATATACTTTATATACATATGCCATCTTTAATAACTGTAACACATACCAGGCTGCTAAATCCTAAGAACTGCTACAGGATTTGATTTGTAGATTTGATCTGATCTGTATTTTTGAAAATTATGTAACTTTTTTTTAGTTTTTTATCTTTTTTTTTAGCATATTGTTTATTATATTATAACGTAGTACTTTTTTTGAACGCATTTAAGATATGCAACACTAAGCTGTCTGTGGCTCTTTCCTGCTGTAACGCTGCAAATGTCCCCTCTGTGGGACTAATAAAGGTATTCTGATTCTGAAAGTTAGTTGCACAAAATGTATAAATTCACTTGCAATGACCCATGCCTATTTACAAAAACTCAGAATTGTAACCTCAAACAGTTTGACCACTTTATATCAGAGGAGAAGAGACACTAAACATCTCCTGAACCATCCACACTGAAGGAGAATCATTTCCAAAAGATTCAGTAAATCCTAAAAAAAAAAAAAAGTACCATGACTGTACTTTAAGCCCCCATCAAAACATGCCACCCAGTGAGAATGTGTGCTGGTGGTGTAACACAGGTTCAAAATAGCCGCGGTGACTCAGGAATGTAGGAAATGATGTTGTCCCAGCCTTCCTCCTGCTCCTCCTCCTCCTCCTCGGCACATCTATTCTGTCTGCTCAGTCAGGCTTGGTGGAGCAGCTCTTTGTCCGCAGCAGACAATATCCAGCCCAGGAATGTAACCTCTGAACCCCAAATGACACTCACACTTAGAAAACAGAAATAAGTCTAAAATTATCCTCGCTACAAAGATGGACCTTATGCAACTGCTTTATATTTCCTCGCACTACCTACTGTCCTGTATCCCTCCAGTTAAATCACTACTGCTCTCATTTCTTCTCTTCCTCTCACTGCAGGGGGCCATCATTATCCATGAAGTGTATGAAGAAGGAGCAGCTTCTAAAGATGGCAGACTCTGGGCAGGAGACCAAATCCTCGAGGTATAATGAGTATCACATGAGCTAGATAAAAATGAGGCTGAACACATGTCAATAACTGGTTTAGTGTGAGAAATTCATCGATATCCAACTCTAATATACACTATAGAAACGTTTTAGCATTACTAAGTCTTCATTTTAAGGACTTTTTTCAGTAAAAGGCATCATTTCCCATCTTATTGTTGTGTTTAGCCGGCTGTTGTGTGCTTCCTTGTGAACGTATGACGCTGAGAGATGAGTTAAGTATCGCAGCTCAACTTGGATTTGCCCTGCGTTTGACCTCTTTGTGAAAGAGGGAGGGCCGGGGAGGAGATTTGTTATGGAAGCTCAATCGGTAGACCTGAAATGAAGGGCGTGCACACACACAACCACACACACACATTCAAGGCCTTATGACTTAATTGCCCTCTTCTTTTCAATTCTGTCCTGGAGCCAAGCTGTTCTGTTTAGATGATCGGGTCAGAGAGGGAAAAGTGAAAGGAGATTTTTTTTTTCCAGCGTACAACACGCTGCGATGGAAAAAAAGCTAATGGGGTATTTCCCCCCTTTTAATGTGGACAGAGGAGCCGGACATCAATCCCCACTCAGCTTCCCGCTAAGCGTTGTAACATTTTCATATTATGATCCAGAGTTAGATAGCTCAGCAGTTTGAAGAAATGTGACCTCAGCGGCCAAAGGAAAATTCTCTTTTAGCATTAAATGACGCTGTTAAGACTTTTATAGCTCTCTGCTGCGGCTGCATTCACTTCATATAAAAAGAGATGAAAAGGGCTCTGCTGCTCTGCAGACTATTTAAATTTCCCAGACAGTTTGTTTTATGCAATAAACTACATGTAATGCATTATTTATCATGTTCTGTGGTTGTTCCTAAATGTTTCAATCTTGTACAGACTCATTTGAGCATATATTTAACTGAACAGCATTGAAATGTTTAGATCAGATGAAAAACAAATAATTTTTATCAATTGTCAAAGTAAGGAATTCTGAAAAAGTTGGAAAAACTCAAAAAGACATTGTGTTACTGGAGACACGATAATATCTAACTTTTACACTGACCTCTCAGGTGAACGGCATCGACCTGCGAGTAGCGAGTCACGATGAGGCGATCAACGTCCTGCGGCAGACCCCCCAGAGGGTCCGGCTGGTGGTCTTCAGGGACGAGGCGCAGTACAAGGAGGAGGACCTGTGGGACTCCTTCAGTGTGGAGCTGCACAAGCAGCCGGGACAGGGCCTGGGCCTGAGCATCGTGGGGAGGAGGTGAGGACTACAACTTCATGCATAGTGGGACAGTATTATTATTAAGTTAGCATACAAGGAATCTTGGTAACCCTTAATATACACGTAAACATAGCTTAGAACAGAATGAACTAAGAAAAAGGAACAAATAAAACCTTGAAATTGTCTAATTTTGGTCTTTTTAAAATGATGAGCTTGTCTCTTGAGTGTAAAAACAGATACACTACAAATATAAAAAATAGGTAATGGAAATGATGGAATGGAAATATATTAAACATAATTAAATAGTTATCTAAGAGTCAACATAGTTGTAACTGTATACATTCTCTTTTTTAATGCAGATCACGGGATGAGAGGTAATCACATTAAGATAGTGTGTATTGTGTATAGAGCTAGATAAATAGAGATAACAAGACACACAGTTTTCTTGTTATATTTAAATGTAGATACTATAGCCAGAGAAATGTGTGTGAGGTAGCATAGTGAAAATAAGGATGGCAGAAAAAAGTGCAAAACTGAAATAGCTGCAACCACATAAATGCATGCATTCCCAAACATACAACCTTACAAACTGCTGACCTCCAAACCTCGTAGGACAAACAACTGTGGCTGCAAAGTACTAAAGCTAAAAATCACCTTTAAATTCAATCATATTTCGGACAATACTGACAGATATGATATATGAAATAAGTTCAATTTAGAGCTGTGAAGGAAGCTTTACACACGTCTGACTGGTACAGGTTGTAGATCTTCTTACACAAACAATTGTTTTTCTTTTTTTCACATAAATATTTTTAGGTAGAGGGAAAGGGAGAGGGGAGAGGGGGAGTAGTGACTTATTTGACCTCTGGGATCATACTAAGTGAATGACCTACACATTCATATACACTGTTAAGTGTGTGTTAAACGTTTAAATGTTAGTATGTCACATTTTTGTATAAAATGTATTTATATAATAATAGGAGATTCAGTAGCTTACTGGGCTGCTGCAGGATGAAAAGCCACGTTGGTTATTTAAATGAAGTTGTAAATCACTCTCTCACATTAGTTTTGCTACACAAGCGGAAAAAACAACAATGCTCCATAGGAAGAGACAGCATCAAACTCTGGTTTGAAATGGAAAGTGCAAGCTAGCAGTTAGTGGTGAGGAGTGACAGCCAGGAGTCTGTGGCGAGGAGGATCAGATGATCTGCTCCGGTTAGTTTTATCCACGTGGAGATTGGCACCTCAGATATGCAAGGTCTGCAGGGAGGATGTGCTTCAGGAAAACACACACAGCTCGACAGAAAGGCAAATAACTCAAACTATTTATTTGCTTGATAAAGGAATAAATTGCAGGGAAAAAATGTTTCCGATATAATGCAGCCCCATCTCTGCATTTATCTGCATTTCCCAGAGGTCAGCGAGCATATCTTTTGTGACTATGTTGACCTTTGGCTTCAGACAAACAGTGTTGTGAAAGGATGTTTTGAAGATTGATCACTTGAACACTTGTTGGGGAGATAATTAGATCGAGAGAGGGAGAAGCATGGGGTTGTTGCTGAGGGGGGATGAGCAGGTGGCAATAACAACAACGAACAGCTGACTTGAATTGGTGTGAAAAACACTTGTGTTATTGCACTCAAGTTCTAAAGTTAATATCTCATGAAAATCTAGTGGGTTGAAGATGGGGAAACAGTAGTAGTCAGTAGGCATTCAATGTGATAGCTTCTCCATTTTTCTGCCTGACTGCAGCAAGCTTGTTCTGCAGTTTACGGTTTTAAAAGTAGTTCAACTGGGCAGTACAATCACCACTCTCCACCATCAGGCCAATGCTTATGTGGCAACATTTCAGATGTCTCCTGTGCAAAGGCAGATATATATTTGTTGCCATGCATCTAAATCAGTAACGACAGCCACTTTTTGCAGCTAGCTTGCTACCTCAGCATACACCATTGTAAATATGTTTTAAACCTAACCTGCTGCTTCTTCTTCTTCTTTTTTTACCTTAGTTCTACTGTGTATTGTGCTCTGCAGATTATGCACTAGCAAACCAAAAATAAACATTGAGCATGCAAAGCAGCAGACAACACATTTTCTATTCAGTTCTATTCTGAGCATATGCAGGATTCAGGATGGAAAACACATTTATTGAGGTCACAGTTGCTTTTAAATATTCCATCCTTAGCTGCTGCTCCCCTGGAGGGCAAGCTACATTTGTGCAGAGGAAAAATGTGAAATTGTGGGATCAATAGTGTATTATTAATTAAATGTTAAACTACAGCAGTACTGTATGTTACAATGAAGGTCAACTAGTACATTATGACTTATACAGTAAATGTTATCTCACTGTGCTGTTCCTTTCTTAACAGGAACGACACCGGAGTGTTTGTGTCTGACATTGTGAAGGGGGGGCTGGTGGACACTGACGGCCGGCTGATGCAGGGCGATCAGATCCTGTCCGTCAACGGGGAGGATGTGAGGACGAGCACGCAGGAGGCCATGGCTGCACTGCTCAAGGTACGACTGTCACACTCACGGTTTGGTGAATTAAATGTATGGTTTAAACTAAATACTGTGTCCTCGTGTTGCAGTGCTGCGTGGGGCCCATCAACATGGAGGTGGGGAGGTTTAAAGCTGGGCCCTTCCACTCTGAAAGAAGACTCTCTCAGAGCAGTCAGGTACTGTTACTACACATCTTTTAGGAATTACATTTGATTGTGTTCTCTGACAAAAAGTGACAACGCTAAATGACTCTGTTTCAGCTGAGTGAGAATGGCAGCACCAGGTTGGTCTCTCAGGCAGACAATGGCCCTACTGACCCCGGCAAACCAAACATGTGTCTAGACAGTAAGTATCATGCCACAAGTATTCCAAGTGACAATAAATCAAGGCAATGCGAGGTTTGTGGAAGTCATATGTGCAGAAGCTAGGCGTCTTGCTGCTAACTAGCTTTAGCTAAGTAGCATGTCTGCAGCAGTCTAGGCTTTAGCTGTTATTATGCTACGCTAACGTCAAATTGAGGTGGTATAAACATGTAGAAATATGGCAAAAGCCTCCTATATATCTACAAAAAGTGATTTATTGTTATCCAGGATCTGCTGCTCAGTTTCTCAGATATATAAAAAAAGAAAAATGCAGAAATTGGGATGTGGAAAAGCGTCTGCACTATTAATCAAATCAAATCAAGTTTTATTTTTTGGTCGAGCCAAAGGGCTGTACAGTGGACATATAATAAAAATAGCCAACAGTAGAGACACCTTACAGCTAATACAACAGCACAGATTGTTCAGAATATCAGTATGAGAAAAACGACACCCTCTATCCTCACATCGTACAAGGAAAAACTTCCAGAGAAAATCCACCGTTTTAAGAAAGCAGGAAGAAACATAGGAAAAACGTGGCCCAGGTTTCTGATCATGTTGCATGTTTGTTCCCTTCACAGCTCAAGAGCATCAGGAGACCAGGACAGTGGAGTTCACTAAGGGGCCCCATGACTCTCTGGGGGTCAGTATAGCGGGGGGCGTCGGCAGCCCTCTGGGGGATATCCCCATCTTCATCGCCATGATGAACCCTGTGGGCCTGGCTGCTCAGACTCAGCAGCTCAAAGTACGACATGTTCATCTCCCTCTCTCTGAATACTGAACCAAGAATCTGCATGCCAGTAATTCTTGTGTGGGATTTAATGTGAATATTAATTATGTACGGGCATATCATTCCCACTCACGTTACTCAGTTTAAAAGGTCAAGAGCTATTGGTTAGAGACGGAGAAAAACAATTGTAGCTCTGTGTGACAAAAAGGAGGACAATAGCCATAGCGCTAACACGGGTAATACATCTCCCACTGCTGCATTCAGATCAGTTAGCCTACTGAAGGACTCATTGAAGTAAAAGAGGCCAATCTTGAATAGTATGTTAAAGCTGCTTTATCCTTTCACAGGGAATGAGAGAGGATAACTCGACATCATGAAATTACTCAGTCGTATGGCGTGGTGAATTACATTTCAAATCGTTATCCTCATCCTGCTATCATGGAGAGTTATCCAGACTTTTGTCAAGAAACAATACATTTATAGAAACTAGATAACATGACTACTGCATACTTACCATTGCTTATACATATGCATACTGTATTTAAGGGAATACAAGGGCTGCAACTCATGATTACTTTCTTTGTAGATTAATATGCTGATTATTTTCTAGATTCATCGATTAGAAGAAAACATTATAACGAGTCATAGAACCAGCTTCCTTTACATTTTCTCTGCTGCCAACTTTCTTTCTTGCTCTTGTGTCTTTTTAAAATTGCACTAAACTCTATTCCAGATTGGGGACCGCATCGTCAGTATCTGTGGGAGCTCGGCTGAAGGCATGACCCACGCTCAGGCTGTCAGTCTGCTGAAGAGCGCCACAGGCACAATACAGCTGCAGGTACACACACACACGGTTTTTCAATTGTGAGAAGAGTACCTGAAGTCGCCCTGATGGAGCCCTAGCACCTCACTTTCAGTCTTTATCTTGCAACATAAGAGAGTGTGTTTTGGTGTACCTGCAGGTGGTAGCAGGCGGCGACACCTCTGTGACCGGACCCCCTCCGGAACCCCCGGCTGCACCTCTGACTCCCAGCTGCATCTTCCAGGACGACCTCGGGTATCAGCTGTTTACTATACAAAGAAGAAAACAATTATGGAGCTGCAAGTAGAAGGGGATTTTTTTTTAACAACATTTTCCGTGTTTGCTTCAGCCCCCCTCAGTATAAAAGCATCAATCTGGAGAGAGGACCTGATGGCCTGGGCTTCAGCATAGTGGGGGGGTACGGCAGCCCCCATGGAGACCTGCCCATCTACGTGAAAACCGTGTTTGGAAAGGTACAAGACACAATGCTCTGTTTGTATATTTTGCAGAACTGGAAGAAATATGTATTTAACTTTTGTATGTGTGTTTTAAAGGGGGCAGCGGCCGAGGACGGCCGACTGAAGCGGGGGGATCAGATAATGGCGGTTAACGGGCAGACTCTGGAGGGCGTCACTCACGAAGAAGCCGTGGGCATCCTGAAGAGGACCAAAGGAACCGTCACACTCACTGTCCTCTCATAATACACACTCACACATGTCAGAACTCAAATTGATTAGTGGGATGTGCTTAAATCTCCAGAGGTGAAAATATGCACACTGCTTTATTTCCTGATATTCATGAAGGAGCTTATTATCATTATTGAATGTAGCTTTAAACACTGTGATCCACGTAAGCCTACAGCACATAGATTAAAAAAAGATATGTTCCCTGAACCAGTCATGTCAAGTTAAGTTCATAAAAAGTTCTTATTTTAATCTCAAAGAGGTTGTAAATAGTTTAAGGAACAACTCTCTTACATTCCCTGGCTCTGGGTTGAAGTATTTTCCTGTATTTAAATGAATTGTTTGATCAATATTAACACAAAAGTATTTCTACAGAGAAGCCTGTTTTCAAGAAACTCCAGATTAGCTAAATTGAACAAATTTCTGTATTAGCTGTAAGCAGCAATTCATCGTGTTGATTTTCCTGAAAGGCTGATGCGGCTGTGGCTGTTGCTAATTCAACATTTCATAGTCAAAAATACATAGCCTAAAGTCACTGTTGTTCTAGCAAAAGTGTCCAAGAGAACATTATTAAATGATGATGGCTAGAAGTCTGTAAAAACCGGAACAAATATGTGAAGTCCTTAAAACTAAGAAGTGTGTCGTCGGAGTGCACATTTTATTAAATGAGGAATTGTTTGTGTGTTTGTGTGTCCTACTCACTGAAATATATTGCTGCTAAAGCCGATATATAAAAAGGTATTATGTAAGTATTCTGAATTTTTTAGTATTAAGTGCACAGAAAAGCAAAAGGCCGGCTCACTAGGTTTGACTGTTCAAGGGTTTGATTTAATACCGGACCTGCTCTCTTACTGTTTACTGAAAACAAAGTCATGTAGCGTGTAGCTCCTGAAGGCTTTAGGCATGTGTTGTGTGCTCTAGTTTCTTTCTCTTCTCTGTTTTATCACCATAAATATGCATTTCTAGCTCTGTCAATGGGACAGTATTGAATTTATTCACACTGAATTAAATAAAAGTGACCTTTGGATTCAATCTATGCGTTACACTTTTCTTGTGCCTTGTATATGCAAAAAGCAGACATCTTCCTCCTTCTTAAAATAATCTAAAAACACAATTAAATTCAGAAACAAATGCTCTTTTAAAAGCCTATTGAGCATAGTGAAGTGCAAGGCAGCTGTTACTCCATCTAACTGCTTGAGTTATTGTACAGCATATTCACAGCTGCCATACATCACACAAATACATTTTCTATAAGGAGATAAAAGCAATTCACTGTCACATTTATGAAAGGGGGGAGTCACAAGGCGTTGAAATTAAATGCACTTGAAGCGAGATTTATAGACAGAGGATAATATAGACTTGCTTGAACAGACTCAGTTGTCACCTGAGACTTAATAAAGCCTGAATGGAGAGAGACACAGCTCACCATTAAAACATGACATCCCATCTCTCTCTGCACAGCTGCTCTAGGCCTGTCTCAGCCCTATGTGTACTGTATGTGTGTGTGGGGTCCTGTGCGTGCGCTTCCTTAAGTCGGTTTACAGACAGCATGGGGGTGCCAATTAATCACATGCTAGACCTTTGAAGCCCACCGTCTAATGAGGTCTGGGTGTTGTTCAGGAGAATTAGCTCAACTGTTCACCCTAAGGTCAACAGTTACCTGCAGCTGCTGCTAGCTAACGCAGCTAGCACTCCCCAGCTGAGCTTTCCGACAGCACCTGTTGCTTTAGTGGCTCCCCCATGTTGAACCCTCATGCAGCCTCCCCAGGGTGCAGCAGACGCAGGTTGGTTTACGCAACACTTGTCTGCACAGGCCTCTCAGATGTGAGATCAGATGTGGCCACTGCGTCACGCTCGGCTTGAGTGTGGGCGAGTGGTGTAGAGTTTCCACGTCAATGGCGCCATAGTTTGAAGACTGTATTATCAAGATGTCAATCAGGCCTCGATGTACATTTTCAAGGGATATGCCCATGAACAAGACTCCATTATTGGATTCATAAAACATTTTTAAAACAAAGACATGTCCTGTTGCATGACACATGTTGACTTCATGACCCTTCAGATGTAACCTGTGAGATAAAGTTCAGAGCCCAGTATCATCATGACTCATGCACACACTGGCTATCAAGAGTTTAAGCAAACAGAAACCTATGGGCAAGGCATGATGA
>CALSBZ010043254.1:1221835-1250332 GCA_943591055.1 Gobionotothen gibberifrons | reverse complement strand
CACACACACACACACACACACACACACACACACACACACACACACACACGGTGGAGTTGCTGGTGACACATGTCAGAGTAACATTTCTTTCTTAATTGTATGTATTGCATTTAATAACTAATAAACATTGGAATGTGTGCAAGCAGCTCATTATGCCAGTTTCTTGTTTTCTCAAGATTATTATGCTTCATTAAACTTTATTGAAAGATTAATGATAACCACAAACGGTACGGAAAATGTAACCTCAGAATCATAAACAAGTTTTACTACTCAAACTGGTAGTGCAGAATTATTGCTAGTATGACGAGAGAAAGAGCATTTTGCATGACAAATTTGACCAAGCCTTGCTCATATGGTAGTTTTACATATCTCACTGTGGTGTCTCGTTTCCAGAACAAACAAAGACATATAACTATGCTGCTTTTTTTAGAGGCTGACATTATGTTTCTCTGAGTAAACAGTAACACAAACGCACACTTCCCTTCTTCTCCATAACCCACAATTATGCCATACTTTGGGAGCAGGAAGCTGGGTGTTATCATGATTTACAGAGCAGTCACGATAGCTCAGCATTTCAAATAAAGCTGGAGTTAACGTGAGCAACGATGACATCATGCAGGTCGGGTTTCCTCACCTTTGTCATGTTTGCACAAAGTGGAGTGTGAGGGCCGCGCCTTGTGTTTACACAGCCAACAGAGCACATGCTCAATGAGGGAACACCAAACACTGACATTAAATGCTCAACCCTCAACTGCAGTTATCCTCTGTTAGCAGTACAAACAGTGAGCTCAGCAGACAGTTTGTAATGAGCTGGCTCAAAATCTATCTCTGATAACAGGAAGCTGCTTCACCACAGGTTAAACACACCTTTACGTGTTCCTCTTGGTATGTTTGCATTTCAGTTACAGCTTGAAATGACATCACCCAGCCGCGGCCTGATAAGGCTCAGCAGTGTGTAATCATCATTTTATGAGCTATGTGTAAAGTAATGCAGTGACACAGACGCTGGGCAATGTTTGCAGAGCTGAGGTTGGGGGGGGGGGGGGGGGGGGGCGCCTGGGGGGGGGGTACATGTCTGACCTTGTAGGAGGACACAGCTGCAGGGGTGTGGGAGCAGCATGTAATCGAATAATGCATGCAAAGTGTTGCTTTTCTTACAAAAAACAATAATTGATTTAACTGAACATGTTCTGACTTTATTAGTTTTAAGAGGAACACAGTCCACAGGTATGCTAGCTGCCATAAAAGGCTGGTTAGCTTTGGGAGACACTTTCCTGAGTTTGAAAAACACATACAGTAGTTGACAATACAATAGGAGTTTATCGGCCAAGGATTACTTAATGTTTGATTACGATGAGGTTAGAAGCAGAAATACTCATACGTGATCTAACAGGAATGCATGCCGCAGCCTTTTGAACGATGACATCACTGTGTGGTTGAGCCAGGTTTAATTATTTTATTTTGCTCTATTGTACTTGCCTCATTCAAATGAATAGGAAGCCTGTGTTTTTTCACACAGGGAACAAAGTCATCTGATTGAGACCTAAGTTAAAGGGCCCTATTTTTATTTTCAGGTTGATATAAGTATTCAGTGCCTCTACTGCTTTAAAGTTCAGAAAGGTATTTATTTTTCTCATACTGCCTGTGCTGCAGCACATCTTTTCCCCTTCTGTCTGAAAATATAAACTACCTCTGGAGGGAACTTTGGAATGTTAGCCTTTGCAGACCATTTACATGCACACAAACCTATATGACACAATACAGGAAAGGGAAAACCCCAAAAAGAAGAATATGGCCACCTTTAGGGAACGTAAAGGGACATTAAAGTTGAGTAATCATCTAAAGATCATGAACACATGTAATGAATCTATCCAATGGTAAAATTATACAAACAACTAAATGTAAACCTCCTTGAAATAAAGTCAGAGAACACCCGAGTCATTCTCTATGCCCGCCTCTCCCATAAACATCTGAACAAAATGTTGTGGCAGTCTGTTGAATAGTTGTTGAGATCTGTGTGAGCCAAAGTGAAGGACACATCAATGAGGTGACTGTGCCACTAGTTAAAAATCAGTAACATACCAAAGGTCGAGCAAACACACCGCTGCTGTTTCACATGTGTTAAGGCTGTCTGTTATTGACCTGCATGTCTCTGCATTGCTGTGTAAAGGCTTCTTATTGATTTTAAGGCAGCGTGGTGTTGAAAGCTCATCGACGCCTCCGGCCCTCGCTGTACATTTTATCTTCCCTCAGCAAACCTGCCTGCACCATTACACTGAATCGAGTGTCAAATTAAATGAGGAGCCGTAAATAACCTGTTTTCTGAGAGTGCTGCTTGCCCAGGCTTTGACTTGAATGTCTAACTTTTGATTCACGCTGATGCTCCCTTTATTATCCTGAGGATGACACTTTAAGAGCCTGTTCTCAATTCCACATTTACGACCCGGGCTTTAACCCCTCTTAAGACTGGCTTACAATTGTTGGATGTGAATGGGCGGGTTATGGGGTGGTTGTAAACCTTTGAAAATGTCAGATTAAAGGCTGCAGTCCTTTTTACATTTTGCACATCTTGGCATCTTACCAAGACTTTGCTGCTCACTTGTCTTTATACTGTCACAAAGGCTTTATAAAGTCATACAACTCCGCCTGAGTGGAGTTATTTACTTAGCAATGCTTTTGCTCTAAAGTCAGGAAGATATTCTTTGTTATTCTTTTTTATTATCATCTTGTCTTTTCAGTAGCACTTCAATGAAGGCTTCAGAAAACAATCTATACGGGGGTAATCTTTGTATTTTGAAGACATGCTCAGACAGACCCAGGAACAGTAAAAAAAAGTACCTAAGTGAGATATAACCTTAGCAGATATGGGTTTGGTATCAAAGTGACTGGGAAATACATTATTAGTATAGTATAGGTTGTGGCGCTCAATATAAAAAGTCTAACGTCTAAAGGTGACTTTCATCAGTTTCGTTCAGCAGTAGCTGTTCTGCTGCGTCAGTACTGAGGGTGCTGCTGGGCTGCTCCCCTTCGTTGGTCTGATTTATGAGGACTTCCTCAGCAGGGCTTTAAAACATGTTTACATGCCCCTGACCAGGAGAACATCTCCCTGAGGTTCATGTCTGTTTGTGCTGTGACTGCTGCCTTCCTGCCGATCACACATGTCAGACAGCTCAGTTAACTTCCTGAGTGGATTCACAGCTTTAAACAGGTGTAATCATGTCCTCTAGACATTGTAAATCAGACAAAGAGGGCACAGAAACCTGTTTCCCTGCACATGCTTCTTTCATCAGCAGCCAGAGAATCGCCCATGTGTGATTGTGGATTGTATTCCTTTTTATGGCTATCTGACACGCCTCGGATTGCCTGTCACATTAGTAATAAAGGAAGAAATGCGACTGGGTGACAATGTTTCTACAGGAAAGATACAAACGCTTGAATCTGGCTTATGCTGCAAATGCACCTCAAGGGGAAACGTTTTAAAGAGCTCTGATGGAATCTGTTCATGCATGACAAGAACAGCAATGATAGGAATTTCAAACTGAACACCTTTCACAACTACACAAGTCAAACACAGTACAACACATAATGCAATGCAACATATCTTGCAGGAAAAGTATGTTTTGCAACAGCTTAAATGCAAATAGCTGCAAATGAAGAGTTCCTCTCAAAAGATCATCCTCTCAAAACACTTATAGACCTTATGTGTTGTTAGATTATTTCACTCAGTGTGTGCCCTGAGAAAGTGTGAGAAGCAAAAAGAGAGCAGGGAAGCGTCAGCCGTCTACGAGGCGTCCATCATTCAGAGCTGCAGGCTGTTAGAGGAAAGCTTGCATGAACCTGTTATTTGCGAGGAGTCAAACTGATTTATGCACTCCTGATGTGTCGTTATGTTCCTTTTAGTTTCGTACAGGCAAATAAAACACGGAGGCATCGCCATCTACCATCGCCTGCTGAGGTGGTAATAATTTTGGCTAAATTACTACCTTGCTTGGAGAAATGATTTAATGACTTTTAGGACAGCAGAGACATTAGCCAGTCAGAGTTGTTGTTGTGTAAGTAGTAAAGTCAGCACATTTCTGTGTATCGATAGCAACACCAGAGAACAAGAAGGAGACAGACATGACCGCAGGGCATCAACACGTGACAGATGAGATCCTTTACACAGTTATTAAAGTTGAAATACTGTAGTTTTTCCATTAATAACACAACCATAACCTGATATTTAAAGAAAAGGTATGAGCATTCCTCTAAGTAACGACATGTGATAACATTTACATAACCGGTTAGCTTTTGTGTTGTGTGAACTTAGGCCCCGTCCACACGGAGACGATATCAGTTGTATCCGCTAACGTTCTCTATCGTATAGACGGTTCGTCCACACGAGGCCGAAACGGAGCCGCGGATACGGAGCCCGAATCCGATACACTTTGATTACGGCTCCCAAAGCGGGTAAGTCTGGAGACGAAACGCTTGCGGCTCCGTGTGTATGCCCTATACGATCATTTCCTGAAACGATGACGGCATAGCCCCGCCTCTCCCCACCTCTCCTGCTCACCCCTGCGTCATTGCTGATGTGTTTCACCAACAACAACAATGGCGGATCACAGGGTTGCGTTCGTGCTCCAGACGCTACTGACCATGATACAGATTTTAGTGCAACATCTACAGCTCCTCTACCACAACCATCAGCAACAAAATAATATAATATAATTATAATAATAATAATAATCGTCATTGGTCTTATTCGCTGCTTTTGGTGTATTTTGTGGCGGACGTACATCGCCACTTACAGGCCCGGCATATGTACTACAGCATCTCCAGCGTCTTTGAGCATTTTCGTGTGGACGGACATGTTTCTTGAGCCGATTCCGTGTCGACGGAAGACTTATTTGAAATCGACTTTGGTTCAAAATCGTTTTTTCCGTCTCCGTTTCGTCTCCGTGTGGACGGGGCCTTAATCTGTAAACTCATCTTTCACATTCATTCCCTATGTAGTGCAAACTATTTACCTAATTTAAATCAGCATGCAGTACATGCCTTTCACCAAGATGCTTGTTGAATGTTGAGATGGACACTGCAAACGCACATTGTAATATGAAAACAAAAACAAATGAAGCAGAGAAATAATTCAATGAGAACATATTGTATTTAGCTCCATTGTGTACTTTATCTTCTAAAGATCAATTTCTGTTTCCCACCAGCAAAGCCAAACAGTTGAAAGGTGGGTGGGGGGGAATACCTGCTGTAGCACTGCTCGCTAACACCCCGACTCACTTTGAACTTCTTTTATAAACACTTATATAGAAATCCCTGTAGTTGCAATTCGTATTTTTGTATGCTTGATGTAGCATCTAGAAAATCCAAAAAGTAAGATACAGCAGCACCGTGCAGTTTGCTAAACAATGATAAGGCCTTGACTCTTTTCCAATATATCCCTCAAACTAAATGGAAGCCGTTTGTAAATGGGAGCCCAATGTCATCAGCTGGATCTCTATCAGGTTATCATAGTGTAAAATATTACAAAAAGCTTTTGTGTATGTAAGTGGATGGGAAATGTTCCTTAAAAGCGATTAGCAGAGTAATTTGAAGTAAGTTTTAAAAGCCAGGGAATATCCCATGCTCTTCCAGTACTTTTACCCTTAGGATCATTTGTCTTCATTATTCTGTTAGCAGCATCCTGAGGGGTAGAACCTCTAACTAAATGACCAGACGAGCTGTCAAAAGAATTTTTTGGGAGAAGGGGTGGGATTATGTAATTAGGTAGGTCATTTGTTTATATATAATTTCAAAGTCAATAATATTTTTGTTTATCAATTTGATACTGCATACAACTGATGCTTTTATACTGTTTGTACAGTATCATAATTCTCTTGTTTCATTTCATTATTATAATTTTTTTTTTGTATTATTGGTTTACACGTTCGAAATAACTCAAATCAAAGTCAGTCCTGCAGCAGGTATCAGAGATAATGTGCGCAATCATTAACACACAATACAATCTGCCGGTATACAGTGAGTGTTAACCTCACATCTGTGTAAGTGTAAGAACTACAAAAAAACACCAAATCTGTGGCACCAAATGAAAAGGTGGTATAGGTGAACGACATCACTGTGCCCGGCTGCAACCCTAACCCGCAGCAGGAGTCTCCTGAGGCCTATCAGTAGCAGCCTGTAAGAGGCTTTACCCCCCCCCCCACCAGCAGCACAAAGAGCTGACTGTTGGCCAGGCCAGCATCCCAGGAGTCAGCCGACAGGTGGCTACCCCCACAGGGTATGTACGGGGGGGCTGGGGGCTAAATGCTGCGGTAATCAGAGACAAGTCAAGACAAAAGCGCCGTGTTATTTCAGCGGTGGCTTTACAACTGCTGAGGGCCTGGGTTAAATGTGTGGTGCAGAAGAACACTGCAGCATAAAAGAGAACATTAACTTTGACAATTAACTTTGTTTGTCTGGACACATGGAAATAAAAGCATTCAACTTTCCTGAATGACCAACTAGAAATCAATGGTGTCAGTTTTGAGAAACAATGCATATACGGGGTCCAACAGATCATTATAGATATGAGGGATTAAACAATATATCTTCCAACAGTCATACAGAGGGTAACACAAGTTATTTGATCTTCAACTAAAAACTGTAATAAATATTGATTGCAGCATGTAATGTCATTACAATAATGACACCATCAGCGTTTAAAGCCCCACTTTGAAATATTGTCTGCCTACAGGTCATGTTTCACTATCCCAATAAAATGTAATATCTTACAACTTAACAACATACCTTACAGAAGCTATCCCGAGGTAGCATAACAACTGGAGTAAGGCTAACTGTGGAAACTGATTAATAACAAATGTTCTATTCATTTAATCACCAGGTAACAAAAGTACTTCAGTTCCATGTCGCAGAACAACAGGAGTACTTTAAATTGTGGAAACTCAAAACGGCAAAAAGCCCTGTTGACTTTGAACTTGAATTTCAAACAGCCTTCAACATAAATAGAAGCTTTTAAAGAACATTTAGAAATCAATTCCTTAATTCTTTTTCAAATATATTAAAGTGATGAACAATGTAGATTTGTAAAAGGGATTGTAAATGAAAGGGTTTAAATCAACAAAAGGAAACGCGCTGACTCTGTTGGACGCATAACTGACAGTAATTCAAAGACTTGGAGACCATCCAAATCTCTCTCAGGTATAACTGATGTTACTGGAGCTCTGGCATTAAATATGGAGGACTTAGAGACTGTGCCAAGGAAAGCCAGTGTTGCATCCTAATCCCTTCAGATATTAGATGACTCCTAAACCCAAGCAGAGTGATACCTCCAGGTCCTCTTACATCCGCTATGAGATGCAGATGATTTGAATGTGGATGGTCCTGGGAACTTTATTTCATCCAATCATCACTACTAGGCAAAAAAGAGGATTTTAATTGGATCAATAACAATTAGTGCAACGTGTTAGTACATCAGTGCTGAAGGTAATGAAAAGAGCTACCATCTTCCATCTGCTCTCTGATCACACGGTGAACTGAAAGCTATTGCCTGAGATCTCATGATGTGGTTTTGTTAAAATGTGCCAAGTGCTAGGACTGTCTTAGGGACGAAAGCTCCTCTAACTTGGAACAGTCTGCAAAAAGAATGGAAACTGAGCAATTTGGTTCCACTAAATGTTTTTAAAGCTCGGATAGATGCTATGCAATCGGATACTGGTGGTACCTGTAAATGTCGTATGTACATTGTAATCCCTGTAACTATGCTGTATAATGTCATTTTTGTTTTTCTGTTGTTTTCTGTTTTTCTGTCTTCGTGTGGAACCTACTTGCAAAACCTCCCTTGAAAAAGAGGTCGATGATCTCAATGGGATTCACCTGCTTAAATAAAGGTTTGTTGCTCTGTCTGTTTGTCAAAATATAGCTGCTGAAATGCATATCATGTTGATCAGACAGAAACCTTGAAAAGAGTGAAAATGAGCAGAAACACGCTGAACATTAATCCAACACTAGATGATAAAAGGAACATAGGTTTCAAATTTCAAAACTGGTACAAAATGGTAGTTTCTGATTAACATCCAACTAAAGGAGGAGATTAGAAAACTAATTTCCTGACATGAGAGGAGGATAGTTTGGGAGGGGGGGGGGGGGGGGGTTATTTCCCAAGAGGATCACATCTCTTTCCCAGGAAGGATGACATGTTATGAGGGAGTGAAGACAGAACGATTGGGAAACTGGAATCCAATAGTGAGGTGGAAGCAGCGATACTGTTGTGTACAGTGAGGAAGATAGACGAGCAAATTCAGAGAAAGGTCCACAACTCCAACGGGCAGAAAATAACAAATTGAAGAGCTGGAGGCAATCATGAAATATACCTCTCAACAATTATTTATGAGCTCTTGAACATATGGAAGAAAACACAACAAACACAGTTTTCTACTGAGAGTATTTCACTTTAAATCTGTTTTGTCTCTTTAAGAAAGTGGTGCAGGAATGAGTCCTAAAATCCCAAAATGAGTTCGCATTTTACCGCAGCCATAACTCCATGGTCTTTTTCTATGTGTTTTTGGTTGGTTGCCAGAATTTAGGTTTGTGGTTATAACAAGCGGAAGACATTTTAACGTTTTGTTCTATGACAAGAATCAAGTCAGTAAATACCCCACTGGTGAAATGTAAAAGTGACTTTGCTATAGTTTCTTTATAGGTTTATATAGTTAGCTTTTTTACTACACTAATCATTAAGTGGTGATCAAAATGTGAATAAACACAAAGTGCTTCATATCCGAAGCAGAAGAACAAACCACAAGCTCATATTTAGCACTCGTAGAGAATCCAAACCTCCTCAGAATCATCAGATCAGCCTTACTTGCCCTTCGTGGGTTAATCGATGGTAAATGGGTTCTTGTTAACCCCAGCCTGACCTCCTCTGACCTGAATGAGCGTTCAGGGAACTACAAAGCAGAGATCCACAGGGAGGCATCATGTCTGCCACTCTGAGTCGCTCCCTTGTTGCCAGGGGTCTCTTTAAAGAGCGCTGACCCTTTGGCTGTTACTGAGAGCGTTTCTCATCCACTCGAGTTGAACCAGCAAGGAAGTAATCAATGTGAGTCTATCTGAACAGGATGTTTGTGTCCATTTTCAATGCATGAATGTCTTGTTTGATAACTAATTAAATATACAGTTAACCAAAAGCATGGTTCATTTTGTTTAAAATGTGACTAGCTTTTGCTCAATGACTGAGACACCGTTAAATACTAACTGTGACGAGATCAATGTGCAAAATTACTAAAATGAAGTTTAGCAAAGATGTTTACAAAAATATCCCTTTAGTGTAATATATTATTATTATTTTCTATTTACGAGGACTACAGCAGGACACTAACTGTGACCATATCGACATAGTAACATATTATCTGCAGTATTTGCATCGACTTAAACTAAAATAGTTTGGGGCTTCGTTCACTAAGATGAGACAAAAAAAACGCCCAGACTTTGTCAAATAAAAAACAGTATGACTTCAAATGATAATAACTGAAAATGCCCTTTCTCAGAGGACTTTGAAGGTTAATAACATTCAACATTAAAGTTACATTATATCAGAAAACTTCACACACACAGTCAGCTTCAAAGCCCCCCTGATAAAAAGTGTTTCTCTGTCATGACTCACAGAGCTGCGGGGGGGTCAGGGCCTTCTGTAGGAGTCCCTTTGATTCCTAATGTATTCACAGAAAGACTTCTTGGCCCGGATAGAGAGAGAAAAAGGGAGTGAGAGAAGGGATCAAATGGGATAGAGGCGTGTGTTGTTCTCTCCTCTCTATCTGTGGAGGGTTCCCGACTGATGGAGCTGCTGTTTCATCTCCGCTGGCTCCACAGAAACACACAGACACACACAAACTAAAGGAGTTAAAGCACACTCATCTGTACAAATAAGTCAAGTATCTTGAGAGGCGTTTGTTCATTAAAAATCATTACAGCTTACTTTTCATATCAGAAAACACATATTCAATTTATCTCAGTTAGATTTTCTTGTCCGAAATATATTTGTTAGAATGATTAGCTTTTGCTTAAAGATCCTCACTGCCTGAAAACCTTCACTGGACTCCTTTGTTTACATCGGGAAAATAGTGACATCACTATGTAACACTTGCACTTCTATTAGCTAGTGCTCCAACACGTTGTACGTGATAGGCTAAGGGGCAGGACTTCCCTCAGGGGTTGACCAATCACAACAGAGGCGGGCAGCTAACCAATCAGAGCAGACTGGGCACAGGATGTATGTGAATAATAAATACTTTCTTTTAACATTAAAGCATGGAAACATGTCAGAGCAGAGGCACAACATACATTTATGAACAACCTGCACTGTTCAGGCGATAAGGTGTGATGATGAACAGGGTAAAGCTCGTTTATTGACTAATGATGAGTAATTGGCCAACCCTATGATACATGTTGACTTTAGCAGCAGTCACAGACTGGTTGCACCAGTTTCTGCTTTCAATAGAAAATTATTTCACAAGCTGCCGCTGACGGTTCTGCATCCGAGCAGTACCACATGAACAAAAAATCATTTTTAATGCCAGGAAGACTTTCCTGTTTTGTCCTTTTTTTAAATATCAGATAGGTTGCTTGAGACATTTGTAAATCAATTACCTCTTTGCTTGTCCTAATTTCTTATTATTAACTAAGAAAATAAGTTTAAATGTTTGGAAATTGGTTTCTTACTTGACTAATATCCTATTAAATCTCTCATATTAAGTTTGAAGCTGTAAACAGCTGTGCAGCTTCCTGAAACAAATATGGCATGTTGATCCTAAATAGTGTGAGAGGTATCAACTCATTCAGAGAATTTCCCACCAGTTAAAAGTGATCCCTGAGCCAGTAACACACAAGCTGGAGAGAGTCAGAGGTCATTAGTCACATCCTGTGAGATTTTAAAGAAAAGATGTCCCACAATCTTTGTAGCCTTAACTGCATCTGATAAATAATCAGATTAAAAATAAATTGTATGACTATGACTGGAATGCCTCCTTACTCTCTGTATATGTGGGGTTCCCACATGTTGTGTTTACAGAAGCTCCATCTCAGCTGTGCTCATTTATGGCGGCCATTGTTAATGTTTAATATTTGCATTCCTGCGCTGCATTTGGTCACACTGGTTCCCAGCAGCACTTGAGTTTAACAAGTGGTGAATCACAGCCTGGAAGAAGGCCAGCTCAGACACTTTAACAGTTTATTTACCCAGAAAGCGAGTTTCCCTAACACATAGACATATTTAACTTTTACTTATGGAATAATCTAATTAGAAAGAGGTATTGAACGCTATCATCACATCAGCGGTGTGGAAAATCTCATGTGAAGCATTCGGGTTGTGGGGAGCTTGACATGTATTAAGTATTTTTCCTAGACGAAACAAGATATTCATGGTAAGGGACAGGCCTTATTAAGTTTTCCACAGATTCATAAATCCCCCACCATGCAGCTCCTGGTGTCTGGGAATGTAATAAGGCTGACATGGTGCAATGTGCGACATCCATCACTAGCATTAGCATCTCCAACATTCGTTCTGTTTAAAGAGACCTCAAGTTGATTTAAAATAGATCGAAATGAGAAACAAACCAGCAGTCTAAAGAGAGAAAACCGAATTAACTTGACGTTATTTACTTGGGTCCATTCCAATATCCTGTCTCGTCATTTGATAGCGTTATTTGGGCACAAGTGAAGTAACGGAGGACTAAAGAAGGGTATGAATTTTGCACATCTAAACTTGGCAGGCTGCAGCTGATTTTATTTAGTTTGCTTTCCACAAAGCCTCCGTGTCATTCACCCATGGGCGTAATTTCCAATGGGGACAGGGGGGACATGTCCCCCCCACTTTTCAAAATCCCGTTTGTGTCCCCCCCACTTTTCAAATGTTATTGTTCAATTATTATTATTATTTACGCAAGGGGTCATCTTCACAGAGGAGCGTGTGTACGACGAGCGCATTTTGTGAGAGAGAGAGAGAGAGAGAGAGAGAGAGAGTTACGGGGGTTGTTGTTAGCATCTGGTGCTAGCTCGGAGCTAACGGAGATTAGAAGCCCCCCCCCCCCAGAGGATGTGAGGTCATCACAAATAAAAAATAAAACAGGCTCACATGGAGAGGATACTAGATAAGTTTGCACACTCATTACACTACACATTTTTCTTGGATTAGTTAACACCATAGTCCCTAATATATTTGTAGAAAGGCAGGAAATGGAATTAAATCGAGAAAATGTTTCATTGCGGAGGACCCCCTGTTTTGTGTCCCCCCCACATCTCAAACCAAAGTTACACCCTTGCATTCACCCTCTGATCACAGTCACTATTAGGACTGATGGAAGAATTGAACAAACTCTCAGTGACGATCCTTATGTGTTCCACAGACACATGACATAAAGTGGAAATACACACATACAAGCATCTAAACGTTCTACCTTAGTTACTTGTTTACAATCACTTACTATGTTCTTAGTATTTGCTTGAAAAGAGAATAAAAGAGGTGATTTAGTGAAAGACGTCACCACAGACTGTGTCAACTGCTTCTGCCTTTCAAGTAGGAACTGTACACTTATAAGGGCAGAGAAAGGAAAATGCGACGTCTGTTTATGTGTACTGTAGCGTGTAGCTTGGAGGAATCTTGACTCAGAGAAGTATTACAACCTTGCAGAACCTGCTCTGTGCATCCAATTAATCCACAGCCACAAGCTCCAGACTCTCCCCTCGGGGATGTCAGCTATCAGTCAGCCGTGCAGAGGGTACGTTTTTGCCAAGACACGAGAACTTTAACAGAATTTGCTGACAGAGGTCACGCTGAGGAAGGCTCTCTGGTTTAGTGGCCTCATCCTGACAGCTTTAAGCTCCCAAAGCCTCTGGGAAGCAGAGATAAGGAAATGCACCATAAAACCCAAATAAAGCGGCTTTGTTTTCAGGGTGACATAAAGTAACACTAACATTTAAAGTGCCAGGATAAAGTGATTATATCTGTCTGGAACTAATGCAACACTTAAAGAGTCCAGCTTTGTGCATTGCATTCATATATCGACAAATATACTTTATCCATGAGAGCGCTGTGTGGACAAAGTGAATAATTGACGACTAATCCAACACGGCAGCATTTCCACAGCATTCAGCTTCTCATCTTTCCTGTAATGACTTTCCCTCTATACTCTGTCTGGAACTTCAATTATCATGAAAGATAAGAAGCTAGAGAGATGCATAAAAAGTTAAAACAACACAGCGGAGCGTCATATATTCTGCATGGCTGGCATTTCAGCTCTAACTATGGACGTCTTTAGCTCGAGCATTGCACTCCTCAAGAAACTTGATTCCCATCTATGATAATCGTTGGTATGCCATCCTTAAAATGAGCCTGAGGAACTCCCCTTTGTTAATAGCTCGGGAATTTTAGAGGGCAACAACTTTCCATATTTAGAAGCATTTTCATGGTTTAGTTTTTTTTATCAAGCGGCAATAATGAGGGTAATTTTCCATGCCACATTACACAGGGCCACATAGTCTGACATCACTATTATGGTTATTCTTGACTCAATTTGACCAAAAAAGGAAGGCACCATGTTCCCTTTCCACCTCATCAAAAGAGGCAGTGAAGTGAAGATAATGCATAGTTGTTTTTTTCATTAAAGAATAACACAATGTGAGCAGAAGGAAAATCAAAATGTATTATTTCATTTCCACAACAACAGCAATCAATAAAAACATTTCAGAAGCATAAAAGTAAAAAAATTCAAAATGTAATGCTATTTTTTGTGACGGAGAATTAAAGTGTGCCCACAAAGCAAACACGTGTTTCCCATTTGTCCACCATTAATACATCTCTGCCTCAGGCCTGAATTATCTGCGAGACCATCACATCGCTCTGTTTTCAGTCAAGCATCTGTTCTTTGGATGTGCTGCTAATCTCGTGAGTAAGGAACTCCCATCAGTCGAAACATTTCAGTAAGAAATAATTAAAAGCTTTATAGTAGGCGGTGGTCTGAATTTGGCATGGAAGCTAATTGCACTTTGCTGCTTTAACACTTCAGCTTTAAACGGTTTACCAACTCAGCATGAAATGTCCAATTTTCCAAATGGCTGCTAAATCCTAATCTACTCCTTCACTAAGATTGTGCTTGACCTAACGCAACAATACATTGTCCACAGATAAGGAAGACTACTTTTAATCACCCCATCTTTTAGTACACTAAGTTTGAAAATAAACTGCTGAGGTATTAGATAACTCCACAATAAATAAAATCAGCACCTTTATAATTGAATTGACCTGCACAATAAAATATTATGACAAAGAATTGTGAGACAGTTTTCACAATTTGGTGCAACGTTAAGGTTTGGTGAGGTGTGTTTGTAAGGAGACATTTGGTAACAGAAAATGTAAAGCATGTTGGGAAAAAAGAAGACTTTTTAAATCTTTCTCCACACAGGATATCTCAGGAGTCTCTGTATAGCTCATCATTATCCAAAGCAGTAGTATTCATCTGATTCAACCCTGAGTTTCAGAGGCGACTTGCTGAAAGTGTCACCATCGATAACCGTTTTTTCCATAAAACTGTCGAGATCTGTGGGCGAGGGCTCGTCGGGCAGGTCCTCCAGAGTGTCCAGGTAACTGCCCACAGACAGAGTGTCCAGCCCGTCGCTGCCCCCCTCGTTCAGGCTGCTGAGGCTGCCTTGCAGCGAGCCCCCCTCCTGGCTGTCTGTCAGGCTGTACAGGCTGCCCGTCAGGCTGCCCTCCTGACTGGCAGCGCCCCCTTTGTCCTCTATCAGCCACCGTACCGACTCGATGCCCTCGTTGATGGACATGAGCTGCTGCATCAGCTTCACGTCGATGGCTCGCAGGTGTGCCTGTGAGGAAAAAAAATCACGGTCGCGTTATAGTTTGGAAAGAGGATACAGTATAAAATAATAATGCACTTTTTTCAGACTCTCTAAATAACCCTAACCCCTAGGATTAAGGTTTGTTATTTTGAGAAATTAAAAAGTTAATGTGGAGGAGCCGGCTGCCCGCTATTAAAAAGTGGTGACAGATAAGTACCAAATCGCCTAAAATAAGAATTGCTAAACATGACAAGAACGCAAGCAGGGCACACAAAGACATTTTTAGAAGTTAGTTTGAATCTGATACTGCTCTCACGTCTGTGCCAGTTAGCTTAGCATAAACACAAGGGAAACTGCTAGCCTGGCTCTGTGCAAAGATGCACCAACTGGCATCTTTAAAACTGAGGGATAAGGCAAAGATATGATTTGAGTTTTGGCGTCACCATAATGCCAGCGGACTCACACTGTGCACTTCCAATAAGCTCATATATGTAATTTGTCATATTCCTTTGTAAACTTGATTCATTTGACTGTACTATTGTATGCACCATTATACTCCTGAGCAAACTCCTTGTACGTGTTTGGCAATAAACCGGATTCTGATTAATTAACCTTGTGCTGGGATATTTCCCTCAACAGTTGTTTGCATTCTTGTGTCGTCTCATGGCGAGAACACTATGTGCTTTTAGTTTAGACTGTCAGGCTTTGTTATGAACAAAGAGACGTGACTATGTGGCACCGGATAAGTGACTTCTCATTAAACAGCATGCGGAGGATTTTGAATAATGTGCAGCCTACTTTACACAGTATGGCCATTGATTTAAATTCTGCCATGACACACATGCCATTGACTGGGTTGGTGGAAGTGGGCTATGGGGTTAATCGAAGGGATTCCCCCTGTCTGTGTCTACTGGTGAACCACACTCAGTCAGGCTGGAAACAGCTGCAACAGCTGCTACATTCAAACTGCCTCATGCTTTCTTTGGAGAGGATTCACCTCTTATTCAGCTCATGTTGCTGCCGGTGTGTTTGTTTTCTGAGTATAACGCCCGCTCTGCACACACAGAGGCAGAGCAGATGGAGTCATATTTCTAATTCAAACCGGAGCAGCTATCTCATGCTAATAAGATGACACCAGTGGGGTCGTATCACAAAATGAGTTCAAGAAACAACATTAGTGCTGCAACATGTTGCCTGTGTTCGATGGCAACACCACAACAACATGTTTCATTTGTCTGAGGAAAGTAAAACATTTTCAGGAACATTTCAAAGTTAATTTGCTCCTTTGAGAGGCTGCAGATTATTTCAGCGTCAGTGTAAACATTTAGAGAAACACAATGATGTTGTTTACAGCCAAACATTATATCAATTTGTAAAAGCAGAACACTTTTCCTTCTCATATCAGCATAATCAAGTGATGCTGTTAGGTTAATAAACACACGGATAAATTAAACTACGGTAAAGGTGAGACGGTGTAAACTAATTGTTCCAGATACAGGTCTGTGTGTAAGCCTATCAACACACACTTGGATTGGTCACTCTGCTCCCATGATGCAGCTCTCCTCGGTCAGCAGGCCATCTGCTCAGGATCCTAATACCTCTCCTGAACTGACTTTAGATGGGGGGGGGGGGCTGCTGGAGTGTAACTGCCGTGACATTAAGATGATTTATCTTCTTGCGAGCATATACAACTCTGAGGTAATTACACTGGGACAATTAGGTTACATGGGGCAGTTTGAATACTAAAGGAGGGGGGGGGGGGGGGGGGGGGGGGCTATGGGTGCTGCAGGTGTGAACTGCTCTCACACACTGCTTTGACAAAGACAATGACCCTGGCAGTGCTGCTTTGCATTTAACAACCACATGTTGATATGTAGAGGCATGTCCTCAGAGCACAGTGTATTAACTGGGCATTAAACTATAACACATAGCTAATAGCTGGCCTATTAACAGTGATACTTTAATAAATTGTTTGCCTCATCTACTTCAATGTTGAGCTCAGATAACTGTATATTTAAGGATCACGGAACTAGCTTGTAATTAAGTCAGTCAACTTTATATTTTTTATTTGGTTATATGACCTGGTTTCATCCAGCAAAGGCGTTTCCTCTGAAAGTATAGAGCATCTTATTTCGACTGACATTGAATTAGGCAGAATAGCAATAATTATATTAGCTTTATATATATTCAGTCACTTTTAATGTTTTATGTCCTTCATTCAAAAGTTAGTAGAAGAATAAACGACTCAGAAATCTATACAGTTAAGGATTTAACTAGCTCCTAAAAAGAACCAGTCAACTTTGTATTTATTATTTAGTTGCCAACTATTTTGAAAATTGAATAATCGGTACTTCGCAGGCCTATATTTTTAAATAGAGATAACTACTCGATTAATCGACTATGAAAACAAGTAGCCTCTCACTGAATCTATGTCTAAACCTTGCCATAAGTCATTGCGTGTAGCATTTTGTGTAATTAACACTATCTATCTAGCTACAGGGACAGTTCATTAACAGATGTTTATTAAACATGATATAGAAATAGAAGCTCACCATTTCCTGTCTGAGGAACAGCATCTTGCTCTGCAGCCTCTGCAAGTCCGCACTGTTAGCGGACAGTGCGCACAGAGAGCTCCTCTCCTGCGGCTTCCCTGCATACAGAGAGCGGATCAGACCATCCGGGACCTTCAGCCCCAGCTTAGTCTCTATATCTCTCAGATCGGGCAGCCCGGGGTTACCTTCCTCCATGGTGAATACTGAGAGATGGCACTGTGATAACGAGCGGCAGAGACGCGCGAGAGAGCTATCCAGAGAGGAGTTGATTCAGAGTTGCTCCTCTAACTTTATCCCACAGACAGACAGAAGCCCTGACTCCTCACTGAGCCTCACTCAGACCTGCCTGCACAGCGGACCAATAGAGAAGCCGCTTTCCAACACGTGCTGTGCGTAAACCCTCCCCCTGTAACCGGACACCCACAGGTGGAGGACACCGGGCTGCATGTAATGAATATATCCTCCACTTTGCCCTCAACATGTGTCTGCAACAGTGACACATGCAACATCAAACAATTCGCACGTGCAGTTACATAAGTTATAGTTTTATTTTGCAGATGTACTACTCTTTGTTTATTAAGTGTATATTTCATTATTGTTTATGTTATTCACAGAGGTATTCCTGTGAATTATGTTTTTTATTTTAAATGATATGTATACGTTTTTTTATTAATAATTTCGGTATTGGTCATCGTTTGCAATTTACCATCTAGTATTGTATGATCCGATGGGTTGCAGTGTTGTTTTGTTGATCTCAATATATAGATGAAGGATGTGATGATTCATTACATAATATTTCTGTGCACGTTGATCATATTTTAATAAATTAAGATGTGTTCAACTTATATGGATCCCTGCAAATATTCTCACTCATACAAGATCAAACATTTTGCAGGTGCACCTATCAGTTTAAGTATTATATCTATGAGTAGCATTCATTTAGAAATGCATACAATACTTCAATATTTTATTTAGAGTGGGCTTCCTGTGTCTTCTGGCATTATATTTGTTTATATGCTAAAGAAGCATGACAATACCCAATATTGCTAACTTTGAAAATCATAAAAACATTTGAAATATAATAAATAAAGGTAATAGCAGCAACGGTTAAAAACAAAGATGAATACAGGTGACCAAGCACAAGCTGAATCATGACTGAAAAGTTAACTCCCCCAAAACATGTTTGCTACATAGATTATATTAAATATGTTGTGATTTGTTGTGTAATTTAATATGTATTTTGTGTACTCATGTCACCAAGTGTCAGTGGAAAGTCAGACAAACCTCTGTGTGGACGTACAGTTTAATCATTTAAATAATTTGGCATGCACTCAGATCCAGCAACAGTATAAATGTAAAAACAGAGAAGCATTACGGACCATATCATTATGGATTATTTTGTTTTCAAATTAGAGATGAAAAGCTGTATCTGGTGACTCTGCACTTCCTCTGAATTACCACCCCTGCTTTCTCTGAAAGTTCTTAAATGAATTCAATTGTGGGATCAATTTACTTAAAAACATAATAATAAAAAAAAACTCCTATCTTTCTCTCCTACATAAATACAGAGTAAGGTTGAACTATTGCGCCCCCTTGTGGGCATAATGGCTCTGTGTCATGTCATGTTCAGCTTTTCCCAAATCTGAAACATTTTAAAGATTCATTGCAAACTCTGCAAAACCATATTCCGCATAACTGTCAATATATACATTGACCTTTTCATAAAATAAAAAAATGGCATATGTGTAAATAAGAATTAACTACACAGGCTTTGTTTTTGAGATATGAATGTTTCCAAGAGATTACTTCCTGTCACTTTGAGGAATCTGCAGATGGAGCCGTCTGCTCAACTGTGTCTCTGTACAGAAAAGAGAGACTTAAGATCTAAACAACTGATTGGCTCTTCTCGTCGTCATAGCGCTGGTACTGGTCTGAGAGCAGAGGCTGGCGGCCCTCCATCTTGTATGACTTTGCTCGCACGGCACACGTCGTGGCGGCAAAAACAACCGCAACCAGCACGAGGGCGGATACTATCCCCATTGTGATGATTTCGGTCATTGTGAAAGCTTGAGCTGGAAATGTAAAGAGGAAGATTATTACTATCGTTCTGTGGATTATTTAAAGAAAGCAGAGCCAAAGAAATCCTCCTCACCTGGCCACTCGGCTTCATATGAGTATCCCAGGTTTTCAGGGGCGGTCAGAAACATCTCTGCGTTTGTAACCGGGGGCCAGAAAGGCACCATGTTGTAGCCCCCGTTGTGACCGATGGGGGCATTCTCCTCAGGATACAGTGTGGAATCTGTCAGGAAACACTTCCAGTTAGACGAAAAGCTCCTCATGAAAAGCAGGAAGTATGCAGGTGTAATGAATAATGGTAGAAACCTGGACTGTGTCTCCTCAGCCACTCGTCAAAGATGGCGTCGGTGAAGGTGTGCAGCAGCACGAAGATGGGGTCGTTGGGGGAGAGGTGGGTCTGCCCGCCCGTGCCGTTCAGGAACAGGTGGGCCAGGTTGTGCAGGCTCCTCACCGCGGGGTCATAGTTCCCCTTGGGGGCGCTGTAGCCTGCAGAACAACACCGACACACAGGGGGGAAACAGTGAGAGAGGAAACAATGTATAACACAAATCATTAACAAATGCTAAATTGATTACAAGTTATATCAGTTCATACATATTGCATCATAGCTGATAAGAAGCCAACTCAATTATTCTGATAACATTCCTAAACAGCTTATTCTTTTTTTTGTACCTTTTATTGGACATTTCTTTTTTAAATTCTTATGGTTGTATACATATTTTCCTATTTTATTTCATTTGATCTTTTCATTGAACATTCTAACTTCAACTTCTTATGTTTCTATACATATTTTACATTATATTTATTTAATTCATTGCTGATAAGAAATGATAACAATTCTATTAATTAGACTATTAAAATATATTTTAACCATTCTTTCTTTTATTGGACATTTCTTTCATTAAATTATTATGTTGCCATAAATATCTTTGTGTTTTATTTTATTCAGTTTTTTTCAACTTTTGATGTTTCTGATTATTCATACATCTTAAATTAACTGTCACAAATACCCAATTTCCTTCAGGATAAATAAAGTATTCCTGATTTTCTGATTATAGTTGCACACATTTTAGTTTGATGTGCTTTATGAAGTATAAATTAATGTATACCACACATCTTTAAAGCATTGCATGGATAGATTGATCACAAAATACTTATTGACAAAATATAAACTATTAACATATTGTAGATGTTTAAACATTTTTTGGAGATAAAAGTAATTATAATAGTTATCCTCCTCAACAATTATTATTATAATATATAAAATGCAAGTATATTTGTATGCATGTATGTGTGCCTGTAACTGTTATAGTAAATAATTGCATCTCAAACAGCACTGTAAAATTCTCTTTTTTTTTTTATTCTCTTTGCTTTTTGATGACTTTTTAAATGTACTCACATTGTATAATGTATTTCCTTTGCAATATGTCTTAATATGTTGTAAACATGTCATTATATATATATGCAGTCTCTCACCTTCGATGGTGTTCCTGAAGCTCTCGGAGGAGGTGGAGTAATACGGCGGCGTGTCGAAGGCGTTGACCTGCAGACAGTCGGCCACATCCTGGGGCTCGGGGAGGCGCTGCACCATCGGCCGGTTCACGTTCCCTGCAGGGTTCCTCCTGATGGGGGTGCTCTCAGTGTCTGGGGGGGGGGGGGGGGGAGGAGAGGAGGTATATGAGACTCACTACAGTCTGTGCATAAAGAGGATCACTGTAATATCTGCTCTGTGAACAATAGTCTTACTGTTGCAGATGGTTCCCAGCGTGTCGTAGTCCTCCACGCTCTCACAGATCACCCTCCACTGGGAGAAGATGGAGTTGGTGCTCAGGGAGTTCATGTCGAAGCTGCTCCTCGCCCCCATCAGGTCGTCTGTGCAGATGTCACATGTGCTCCCCCCGATGGCAAAGTTCCAGTAGGGCAGAGCGAAGGACGGTTCCTGCAGCATGTCCTGTTGGAAATAAATTCAAGTTTGAGGATTTCTCTTTTTTTCTGCTGCTGATAAAGTGTTCCCATCGCCTCAGATAATGCCAAATAATCTTTTAAGTCTCATTTGGTCTGCACAGAATACATTTATTATCATTTTCACACACTATGATTGACTTTAAAGCCATTTCATGCCTCAATAAATCAGAAAAATGCCTATTTGAAAGCCTCCGTGGAAACAATCCTGAGGTATTTAATCAATGATTAAATGTTTACAGGTCAAGAAACATTGAGAATAGATATTAACCACGGCTTAAGAAACAAATTAGTATAAAGTTATAATGGATTAAAAAAAACGTCTGGAAAGAAAATACTTTTAATTTACGAAGTTTAATTGTCTTATCCTTGCCTTTTCACAATTGTTTTGTTTGTCTCGTGCACAAACACGAGAAATAAGCACATAAAGGTAAAGTTATATTGTTTGTGATTTAATTGGAGTAGGACAAGGAACTAATGAACTTTTTCGTCACATTATTTCAGGTACTGCTACGGCATCAGAGCCCTAAAGCAGCCTCAATTTCTAAGTGTTGGTCCTAAAAGAGAAGTGTGTAATTAGGAACCACTGACTGGGTATAAACAGTGGTCCAGCTCTTAACTTGTGTGCAATTGACTGCACACAAAAGCTCAGTTGTTATTTTCCAGACACCATCTCCAAATTGAATTCAAACGCTTTAAATTACATTTTGCACGCCGCTTGTCTATTACAGCGAGAAATTGCATCTCCAGTGGTGGTTTCCTTGAATGCAGTCGTGGTGAAACACATTAGGGATTATAAACAAGCTGTGGGGAATAACAGATGGGGGATCACTACGTACCCACAGATCCAAACAGTGATGCAGTTTGGGGTTTGTTCTGGAAATGTCGCCACAGAACCCAGTCAATAATATAGAAAACGTTATGGTGTTCATCAGTGGGCCACCGGGTTTTCAGATGATGACTTAGACATTATTTCAATCTTTATTATTACTGCTTTAAAGTGCCCTCTCAAATGGTGATTCTGTTCTGTGTGTTATCTCACCTGCATGTCTCGCTCCAGCTGCAGCAGGTGGAACCGGTGCCACGTGACAAAGCCCGGCCCCTCGTGTGAAAAGTCCACCCCCCCAAAACTGGCCTGACCCGCGCCCAGGAAGGTCTTGCTGACGGAGAAGTAGTGCGACCACACAAAGTAGTTGTAGATGGTAATGTTCTCAAACTGCGGGGTGAGTCCGTCCGGCCCGAAGATCTCCGGGGTTCTCCGAGTGGCGATCACCAGGTCGGGGTGCACGGTGCGCTTGGCCTGATCCAGAGCATCCACAAAGGCACGCTTCTCCTCTGTGCTGAGCCCCATCACGTTTCTCCTCACTGTGGGATTACAGCAGGGCGAAAAGTGGATTAACTCACTCAGTCATGCGTTAATAGGGGATCAGATTTTAATGACTGAAAATAAGTACAGAAAATGTGCATAACAGGAAGATTGAATCAATTGTTCTTGTTATCAAATGCCTTTTTCTAAATAACTTTATTAAATGCATTGGTACATTTATTTAAACTCCACACATCCAATTTGAAATATTATTCTCCCTTCCAACCAAAGCAGAGATGATGCCATTATCTGGGTTTTTCCAGATGTAATACATTAGACAAATAGGTGTCATGTTGTGCAATGATGGAGGCATCATCAGTCACAGTAAGACTCCAGGGCAAAATAGGGACTTTCAATCAATCCTTTCTCTCATCAAATGCCTTTTTCTAACTATTTTAGATGCATTTTAGCTGAAATATGAGCAAACTTAATAAATAGATGGATACCAACTTTAATGTTATATAGCTTCTCCATTAATTAAAGCCAATATGCAATGTAATGAATGATCTGAGGAGGGGCACTCACCGACAGAGACCCGCTGGTCGCAGTTGGCTCCGGTCCAGCCGTGCCTGCAGCGGCCGCAGTTAGACCCGCTGAAGTTCCCGTTACACCGACACGTCTGGTTGAAGAACCGGATGGGCCATCGCTCCCGGTCATCCCGCCCGTCGTGCGGGTACTGAGGGCCATGCGGCCGTGCGTCCACCGCGACGGCCACGCACTCTCCGCGGCCCGCACCGGACCCACACGGGTCATCGTTGAGTCCGGATGGCGAGGGGCAGCACGTCCCGCTCCGGAGCCCCTCAGGTGTCACACACTCTCTGGGGAACTGCGCGCTCACCACCACCGCGCACACCAGCACCAAACAACAGCTCTGCCACATCATCCAAACACGGTCGCTACACTTTACGCACGACTGATGGACTCTTTTTACCGTCTGATAGTGTATCAGGACTTCAGCTAAAACGTTATCCAAACTGAATGTGCAACACTACCACAGCAGGAATGACTTTCTCTGAGTGTGTGAGAAACTCCTCTCCCATGCGCTGGACCCCTGCTTGCACATCCCTAGCCAGTGACCCGCACATTTAAATACCGGATTAGCGCATGACTACATCACATGCCATGTCACAACATCACATTTTCTCCTGAGGGTAAAGGCAGAAGGTAGTGAGCTCCTCATGATCAGTAGTATTCATCTAAAACTCAATGCCCTGCTGCAGTTCCCACATTACAAAACAGTTTCGAGTTGAACACAAATGATGATGAATGAGCAGGCCACTTTAATGCATAGAGTGAGTTGTCTCGCCTTTATGAGCACTGTATGCAAATTAACCTGTTAGGAATTAGCCTTTTATTGTGGCCCCCACAATATATTATTTACTGTTGCACTTGTAAACTCTAATTTTGACTCATTTGTTCAGGTATTTTTGGGCCGGAGGGCCTTTATTGGAGATTTCAGGGGGGAAATAAATCTAACATAATTGCACCAAATAACCACAAGTGTGATCTGAAGTCCCCTCCCTCTGTAGAAAATGCCAGGATCTAATCTGGAAAAGCCTCAGAGGTTCCTGTGTGTGTGAGTCGTTATAGAGATCATGTTGCGGGTCATTTGACTTCTCAAGAAAGCCCCTCTCTCCCTCCAAAGGGTTATTGTGCTGCCAGGTTTAAGAAATAGAAGCAGGAGACATCATATCGTGACGTTCAGGCCCAGAGGACCCCCTCAATATGAAAATAATTCCAACTAACAGATATCACCCGTAAAAACCTCCTCAGTTGAACATGGAGGCATTTTTCTTATATTAAACCTTTTCTGAACTGTTTGAATATGCAAATGAGGCATTATCTTATTATTTTCACAGAGATGAAATGTGAACATTGGATAAAGGATCTCTTTGTATCACATCAGAGAATACTTTCAACAGCCATACAAACATATTTATCTGTATGTTCTAGTAACAAAACTCTGTATTAAATGAAACATGAACACACAAAACATCTTTATATCATAAATGGGAATGAAACTGGAAAGTGCTACTGAAGTGGAATTTTGCTGAGAGAGGATGAGGGTTTGGTAAAGAGGAACATCTTGTTCATCAAAACAGTAAAATGAACTATTTATTTGGAGCCCATCAGTGTGCCGACCTCCTTTGTATCCTGTAGTGAAGTGTTTTTTGTCTTGTACCTGAGTCTCTCTTCACACATGGTCCATCTTTAGAATCAGAATAACTTTAACGTGACATGCATGCAGCATTAAAGACCCTTTGTGTCTGTTAAATACCTTTTATAATCTACCCATCCAGAGAAGGTGCAATTTTAGTGTTATTTATCAGACTTCATAAACTAAACAAGTGGGTGTGCAACTGTGTGTCATGATTATAACTCACATTAATTAACACTTTGACTGATGAGGACCCCATTTCACACATTAGCTCACTAGCAAAACTCTCTCCTCTCCTTCCAGCATGTAGTGTCTCCTTGCTTAACTTTCTGTGCACTCCAGGTTCAACATTCATTTGAATTCCCCACCCCGATAGGCCCTCTGGCGTCGCACCTTTTGTTCATCTGCTTCTTCTTGCTGAAGGTGAAGAAGTCAGGCTGGAAACATAACAAACAAAAACTTTCATTAGTTTAAATGAGCTGATGATACCTTTGGCACCATCTTGATTATTTCTACAATAACCTCAGGACATTCTGTAGTGATTAAGGAAAAATGATTTGATTCTTTGTTTATTGCCTAATCTTTAATTGTACAGGCATGCAATTTCAATGTATTTAATCTACAAGGACAATGGGAGTTATTGCTATGAGAACATAAACAATGTCTGTTTAAGACATATTCTCAAAACCTTTCTCGTGAAGAAATGTAACAACAAACTTAGGAAGATATTTGTGAATGTGGCGAAGTAAAACAGCATCTGAGGGTGAAAAGAGTTGCTGCATGCAGGCAGTATGAGAAAAAGAAAGACCTTTCTGAACATTAAAGCAAGGAAACTAATACTAATATGTACCCGAAAATGAGCATCCCCAGGTAAAAAAATAGTATGCTTAAATTATACTTTTAAAAGAATGTACTAAGTACACTTTTAGATAAATGTGCTATTTTGGTCGCATTCAAGTATACTAAAGTGTACTCAAGTAGTACTGGAGTACTACTTAATCATTAGTTGAGTATACTTGAAGTGTAAATAGTGTGCGAAATTGGCACAACTTTCTGTAAACTTTAAGTGTACTAAAGTACACCAGTTAAAATCATGATTCGTGTGCATTCTAAACACACTTTAAGCACAATTGTATTGTATCACCAGTGTGTTGGAAATATACTTAAAAGGGCATTCGAAACACACTTTAAGTATAATTGTATTATATCACCAGTGTGTTGGAAATATACTTAAAAGGGCATTCAGCTCAATTCATAGTAATTCATAAGTGTGTTTTCAACATACTATTATCATACTTATTCAAGCACACCTGTTATATTTCCAATTACCTTCAAATGCGCTTTCTGACTGTATTTAATACTTTTAAATTATGCTATTATGCTATATAATATATATATATATATATATATATATATATATATATACACACACTATACTATAGGCCCCTTTAAGGAAACATAATAAGATATTGGTGAATCAAACCCAAAAACCCCAAGCCATCACTACTGGAGCTTAAAGAGCCAGTCACATGGCGGTACCTGAGTATATCCATTTTACATAAGCTATTTTCTACCCTTATCTCAAAACCCCTCAGATTAAACTTCGGACCTCTTAGCAGACCCCTAGCCAGAGGTTGGGAACTATTGGAGCTCCAACGGTGAAATACTTTTGATACATTACTGCATAAACATCTAATAATTAAACATACAGTATCACGATGCAATATTTTGAATGCAGGACTATATTGTACTTATTTAAGTAAAGGATGAGAGAGAGATACTTTCTCAGTGATAAAATTAATATTCAACTCTTTCTTGGAAAGGCGTGATGAACCCGGTCAGTCAGTATTAATAACTTCCTCCTCGTTTAAAGGTTCCCCTCGGGATATTAAAGAATATCACAACAATGCAGCACTTTATGAGTCTTCCTCCAATGTGAAGGCTCAGATTTCTTAACCGCTGGTCACATGTGCTTCAGGTTGGTTATCATTACTCCATCACGCATGTATCGTTTCATAATTGGGGCATGTCGGCGAGGATTACACAAAGCTAGTGCTAAGCTCATTCTCATGGAGTACATTTGAAAATACATTCCTGAAATATACCAGCTCCAATGTTCCCCAGGAGAAAGACCTTTACTGTGTTCAAACACAGATCTATTATATAGTTTTATACATACACAAACGATGAATACTGCACGAGTCCTAGCGATCTATTATTCTGACCTAACTTAATTCTCCATGATTTATCCTCAGCATCATCATACACTTGTGGCTGTTTAATAATCCAGAGTGCTATTGACCTGATAATGCACCACACGTTTTACAATCAAATCGAGGAGGAGCTTTTTACTGATTGAAAAACTTTCATTTCTTTCTGAAAACTTCTGCATTCCTTTAGCCAAACATAATGATATACATATTAGTTACAGCTGATAAGACCTATTCAGATGTATTTCACAAACTAAAAAGGCTCTTATCCAAACTATGTTCATGTGTTGCAATGAGAACATGTGTATTTAGTAACAGCTGAGACATATTAGAATTTATTTCACAAAATACAGAGGCTCTTTCATTTGTTGCAAAGCGAACATAGCAATTAGTTTTGTGTGTCAAAACAAATTAAGTTATCTTATCTAATTAAAGACATGTTACAGTAGTAATTAAAATGTCAAGGGGCATCTCATGCAATTATCCAAAAAACGAATTGAAAGACAAACTGACACCAGTGGAGGAAGAAGTACCCAGAGTTTAGATACATAAATATGAAGCACATTACTTGAGTGAATGTGCTCACATAACATTTACAGTATCTGTGGCCTGTTTTTAAGAAAAGTTGAATTGCTCTGCTACACGTCTACACTTCTCCTCCGTTTGTCCCGTGACCAGCCCTCGGCCGACCCACCTTTCATCCCCCCCTGCCTCCCCCCCGCTGCCATGCTGTGTGCTCACGCATGTGTGTGAATAAAGCTCGGCGAGGATCATGTGAGAAGATGTGACTCAGGCTTAATGTTAATCCTTGCTTTTGGTAAAATGGCACAATGGGAGTCATTAGGAGGAAACTATACTAGCGGCTCATAAAACGGTCTGCCCCCCCCTCCTCAGCCGTCTCCCCCTCCTCTAAGACAATGCCTACTTATTCATCACGAGGCCTTCCATTCATCCAACCTTCACCCTGCTGGTACCTTTATTCATTAGTGTCTCTATTAATGAGCAGGAATGTTGATGTTTTTTCAAGGAAAGAGTCCCATGTTGTTACAGCTCCAGGCATCTATGGTAGAACATCTAGAGCTACATGGAATTATTAATTTACAAACTTCTATAATATTTAAACATACTTTGACATTTGACTTGGTAGATTTGTTGTTCAGTCATGAAACACAACTGATTAGGTATTGGCAATCTTAGAGCAACAAACTAATATTAGGAGAATGTAGCCAAAAAACTAACAAAAAACATTTAAAGGAGGGGTAGGTAAGTTTGAGAAACCGGCTCGAGATACACTTTGTTATATTCCATGGAATGCTCTTAATATCCTGATAGCAA
>CALSBZ010043254.1:1197230-1211835 GCA_943591055.1 Gobionotothen gibberifrons | reverse complement strand
AAGGATCGCCGCATCAAAGACGCGACGGAATGGACCGCATCCTAAGCAGACGAAGCCAGGACGTTCGGGATCACAGAGTTAGAACACTTGGACAGTTTCCCCCTCTGCGGAGTGGACAGGAAAAGCCATAAATTAAATCTGCACCAATCATTCCAGAGAACAGTATAACTCATCTAAAAACATCAACATTAGCCGTGTTCACACCGGAGTACTTTTCCCACAATAGTTCACCAGAACTACGATATATTTGCGTTCACACCAAAAAGCCAGAGGAACTAAATTAGTTCATGAGAACCTTTTTACCCCCTTTTCCGTCCCTGCTAGAGAGCAGGTACTTTCGTGGGAGAAAAAGGTTCCTATGTCTGATTGGCTGGGCGAATTGCAAACCACGCCCCGTAAAACTACCGCAAAAATGTTTTGTAGAGCCGCCATTTTATTATCCTCGCATTAGCATTGTTAGCATTAGCATTAGCCCGGCGCAGAAACGCAGAGAGACTAATTTATGGCAACACAAAATAAAACATGGGAGCGGTGGAGATGAGGAGGTGTCGGCGTTCTGGCGATTTACTCGGAAGGCTTCAGTAGAAGCTGCTGGGAGTCCCAGCAGCTTCTACTGAAGCCAGTCCACAACTCCGGGGACTTCCGGCTGGGGACTTCGGGTGGCAGTATACGCCGTGAAGTGGTTTGCGTCCTGCCAGTAAACCCAAAGCAGAAGAAGAAGAAGTGACGTCAGCGGCTCATTTGCGTAATCTCCCCTCAGGGAACTTATTCCGGTGTGAACGCGATCTGTACTAAGTGCCCTGGGGTAATAAGTGCCCTGGGGTAATAAGTGCCGGCACTAAGTATGGCAAAGTACTTGGTGTGAACGCGGATAATAACAACCAAAGACAGAGCTGACACTGAAATCATCATATCTACCATAACACTTGAGTCACAACCTCATCCGACAGAAAGCACATACATTTGCAACCATGAAAGCTGAAAAAATGAAATACAACATAGAAAAAAAGGAAACTAAGATCGACAGAAATTATCCAGCCATGGACTTTTTGCATACAAGTGGCCTTACTGGGGCCGGTGAAGATGACTGCAAACTCTCAGATACCTCATTCACACCAACGCAACTCCGGTTCAAGCTCCATGCTAGAGCTTTTCAGGTTCAGAACCGGTTCTTCGGTTTAGCTCCGGCTCTTTTCACACCACCCAGAGTCCGACTGGTGCTGCGTCATTGCGTCATCGTTTGCGTCATGACGTAACCGTTTGCGTGCCTGCTTCATAAAGCCAAACTGCGTGGAATATATGAATATTGGATTTAAAAAAGGATGACCTGCATATCATTAGAATATACTGTGCTTTATTGTAATTTAACTACAAATGACTGCGGACTCTTAAATGGAACGCGTCACAGCAAAGAGCACATTTGAGTCTCTCAAATGTCAGCGGTATAACTCATAGGGAGTTTGTGCCGCTACAGGGTCCATAGGAGGCGAAGGGGGGAGTTTGTGGGAGAGAAACTCCCTCTGGACGGAACTTTGGGATTTATAGCCTTTGCAGACCATTTACATGCACAAAAATCTATAGAACACACTTCAGGGAAGGGAACACCACAAAACGATTACCGTAAATTCCGGACTATTATGCGCACCTGAATATAAGCCGCACCCACTGGTCGGTCACCAATTGTGGGTAGCGTGGCTGAGCGCCAGCGCCAGCCAATCAAATCCCGTTTCTGAAAATCTGACAGCTCAAGTCCTAGCCAATCAAACCGCGTCTAAGCTAGGAGAGATATCCCGCCGTTCATTTCTATATTTCAAAAACAGATGGAGGATAAACTAATTATCGCCGTAGCAAATCACCCGGTTTTGTATGACCAGTCCCTATTAACTTACCGGGATACAACCGGAGGAACCAGGCATGGGGGGAGGTGGCAGAGACAGTGGGTGAAACTGGTAGGCTTTCGCCTGTTTGGGGATTTTATATCCAGTATATCCAAGCATAGCTTGCTAGCTATGTTAACACTACGTAAACGGGGCTGGACATTCATGTGATTGGTTGTTGGTTGTGGGGCTCGAATAAAATCCCCAAGCTTCAGACACGCCCAGCTCCAAGCTTTTTTTGAAGCTGTAGTGTAAGCCGCGATGTTCAAAGCGTGGGGGAAAAGTAGCGGCTTATAGTCCGGAAAGTACGGTAATAGGGCCCCTTTAACAATAGAAGGCTGAAAGTATCCAAAGGTTTTTATGAATATGTGAGAGGAAGAACACGCAGAGGTATGGTAAAAATGTTTCCACATGCAGCTAAATCAGAACGTTTACTCGCTACACTTCACATCATTTCTGCAGAAATACAGAATAAGCATTTTACATTTGAGTAGGAGAGAACTTCATTTGTACCACCAGCGAACTTCTCAGAATGGAGTGCCAGCTGGAGGTGGACTGACACGCTGATGAATCGCAGGAGTTAGTCCTTCAAATGAAGGCCTCCGCCAATATCGGGATACTGTCTACTTAGCGCATGCAGCAGCACCTTAAATCTGCTGCTTTCCAATACCAAAGCACTTCAGGTGATTTACATAGCAATAATTTAAACAGCAGAGGTGCCATGACCGGGCGTAAGCAATAAAAAAACCCGCAGATCTACCGCCCAGACTGCTGCTGTCACCTGATTGCTTTTTAACCGTCATTAGTCTAGCGGGAAACTCTTGAAAGGGCATCATTTTTGGGTCAATCCTTCATTCGACTCCACAGATTTTTCCACTGATGTATGAAAATGAGGGAGGATATTGACAGGTAGTGTAAATGGGAGAGGTGAGGGTAATGCAGCAGGAGCCAGCGGTGTCACAGATCATCGCTGACAGCGGCGGTAATTAGTGAGGAACACGAGTCCTGCTCGGGATGCTGCAGAGAAACAGCTGGGTGGAAGGTTGAGCCGGCCGCGGCCAATTAAAACACTGCACACAAGTAGATGATGACAGGACGGAGGTTAAGATGGAGGCTGCTCATTATTACTGGAGAACACAAACACTTTGCTATGAATCTATAACAGGGATTGAAACGGTGGACAAAGAAATGCACCAAATATGGAGTCAAATCAGATAAATAAACAACCATATAACATATCCTGCAGAGATTTCCATTGCTGACACTGCAAAATAATTCAGGTTACAGCATATTATGCAGAAATAATGTCTGTAAATCGTGTAATAAATCCAAAAATACTCATTTCTGTAGGGATAGATATGATATTGACGGAGCACAATATAACGAGAATACAACTTTAGTGCAGTTTACTCCAGATACTTTATCAGGCAAATGATATGTTGTGCAATCCTTCTTGGTATTATTGCTATATGTTGCAGAGTCTCACTTTCCATCATCCAATCCTTTTCTCTTCTCTCTTTATTGAGGTGCACAACATTTGTATCACCTTGTTCCATCTTTTCTCCAAATACTGTTCCTACTGACACCCTCATTAGGTGTCCCCCACCTAAAGCCCTCCCTCACCAGGAACAAAAGGACTGAAAGAAAGACAGACGATCAAAGGCCTTGGACAAGGCTTCTTTTAAATCCCAGATCGAGATCCTATTGAGACTCGGATGGCAATCACTATGTGCACAATGTATGGAACTTTGAGAGAGCCTTTCAGAAGTTGAAGGTGTTGCAAAATAGAAATATGTCCTATAACATACAGGTGTAGGAGTTACTCAGAGTATAGAGCGCTCCTCGCTGTGGGCGGATGAGAGTCAGGCTGTGATGTGGAAGACTCAGAGCTGGAGGCACGTTGCTGTCAGGGTGAGGCATGCATGAACAATATAATAAATCAGAAATGAGATCCTCACTCTGGGTGATTAACGTCATAGTGTAGGGCTGTACATCTCTATAAAAATGTCATATTCCCTTTGTGCCGCTCCACGTGTTGGGTGATAAAAGTTTCCTGACAACTTCTCACAAACTCAGAACGGAGAGGCTTCGTGTTAATTTGCGCCCACAAATGAGCGAATGCGTTTCTTCTCATAGGTATGTGTTGGAGTTTTCCTAAAGGAAATTAATTCAGCAGAACTTCTTCCTAATATAGACCTGCATTGATCTGTTGCTGCTGGAAACTTTGATAACAATCCAACCTCCAAACAAAGAAATGCAAAGCTTCCCCACTGTAATGATATCCTGCTGGTGCGGGCTTTTCTATGAATGCATAACACTCGTTACATTTGAGAAAGGGTGGTGTGGATCAGCCATTCTAATGAGACACACGCATGAACCTATAGTAGAGGACAGATGAGGACAACATTTAGCAAATAAAGGTAGGTTTCTATTATTCTCAAATTGATCCAGTAAATATATTCACACAAAATAAATGTCCTCTCCCAAACCTGCCTCCCTGCATATTTCCTCTCTTTAACACTTCCAGGTGCCGGCTGACACGTCTCACCTGCCACCATCTCCCTGTACGGGTGGCGAGTCATTTATTAGCTCTCCATTATGCCGCCTAGCCAAATGTATTTCATTTGTTATGCGTGCCGGGGTGACAAAGGTGGAAATGTTCTTGCTAATTTAATGCCTATTGAGACAGAAAATTGGATCTACTTCAGGGAGCCGGGATGAGCGTTGCGATGCCCGAGCTGCCAATTTCTCCCCGAGATTAATTAAAATGAAATTTCCCTGGGACCGGTGACGGGCACGCACATAAACTGTACGTATATTTCTTCATAATTGGAATTACAGACAGTCTCAGAGGAGCTGGGGTCTCTGGGATGTTTCAGGGAAGCAGCAGGGATTTGCTGAGGTTTGCACGGGAGACAGTGATTAGAATAAAATACACTTTGCTGGAACTCAATAAGAGAAAAAGAGTATCTTTCTGCAAGACGTTTGCATAAAGGACTTACAGTATAGAAGTGACAGAATGAAGGACAGCAGTGAGGATTAACAGGACACAACCAACCACAGGGAGAAGAAACATGCATTATCTGTAGCTCATGCATAGCTAACAATCAGTAACATGAAGAGACGCTGCATTACTTCAAATAGCGGCACAGCAGGAATAAAAAGAGCAACAAGCCATAACACTTTGGGCTATTTCTGTGCTGTCCCTAGATACGCATCTGTCCTCATTTGAAAGAGCAGCACAAATAAATAACTTTTTGAACATAAAAGCATTGGAAACATGTCACAGTATAAGCACTAAATACTAATATGAACCTGAACATTAGCAGAATAGGGCCCCTTTAAAGCCACTTTTTTAGCTGCATTATATAAATAAATATCAGGAGTTCTTGGCCTGTCTTCATCATGTTCTGGAAGTGTAATACTAGATTTCTGGCATGCAAAAACGCCCAGAACATTAGCTGGTTTCAGCTTTTCAAGTGTGAAGATCTGATGCTTTTTTTGGCTGATTTGGCAATGTTAGTGTGAGAGGAACTGGACTTACAATTCTACCATTTCTTTCACCGTCATATCCTTTTGAATAAGGTTATGAGATCAAAGCAATTAACTTGGTGACTTCAAAGTTATTATAACAGATAGGAATCATAATCATAACATAACCTTTCAAGTAACATTAATATTCAATTTGTCTGTTAGACTTTTGATCAGCTTTTTGTGCTCATTGACTATCAGTTGTATCGCACCACAGAGAGAAATAAGTAGATCTATCTGTATTTGTCCCTCCTTTCATCCCTCCTGCCATCCTCAGTGAAAAGATCAAGCTGCTTTTTGCCTCTGCAGGTAGACGGCAGCTTAAAGAGTGTCAGTGGATGGATTTAAGACCGGAGATATCTGTAAAGACTCTCTATCTTTTTACTTGGTAAAAGAAGGAGTGTTCGTAAGGTAAATGCTGGTTTCTGTGGGAATTAAGGGTGCTTAGAAAATGACGACACACACCCCTCAGAGGAAACTGAGGCAAATAATAATGAAACAAGAGGGTGCAGACGAGAGATTGGAATAGAAACAAAGAAATGCAGAGTGTCACGAACAACCCTCCAGATGAATTACATCAGAGCTCAGAGGGATGAGTGCAATGGAAATAATTATTTTCCTCAGACTGTAACAACTGGAATATACGCGACTAATTAAGGACTGACATAGCACAAATAGTTGTCATTGTTTCCATTGAAGGTATCACCTTTACCCACAGGAGATTGCAAACTGTCTGCATGATTTGGAAAATAATTACCTAATAGCCATTATGTTGACTGATACTGCAATTATGATATGATTGGAGATATTGAAAAAATGGCATTATTATTTTCATTATCATTGAAAAATATCTTAAATGATCATAGGGTGACTTTTTTTACGAGGATCTGTACTGAACAAATACGTTGTTAAGTCTGAAGAATACAATTTCTAGGGCGGAATATTACTGCTGCGCTACAATACTTCATTCACAATAGTATTTTAACACATATTTAGGCTTTAAAGAGGCCCTATTCTGCTATCCTGTTTTCACTGTGACATGTTGCTATACTTTAATTTTCAAAAATGTTCTTTATTTTTCTCATACTGCCTGTGATGCAGCACCTTTTTCACCCTCTGTCTGAAACCAGAGCCCAGTCTGCTCTGATTGGTTAGCTGGCTGGCTCTGTTGTGATGGGTCAACCTCTTAGAGATGTCCCGCCCCTTAGCCTATCACTTACAATGTGTTGGAGTGCTATACTAGACAATAATGGTTTTTCATAGTCGTGTCGTGGAACGACGGATCAGCTTTTTACTCTCGCAAGAATCCTGGAGGGGGCCTGGGAGTACGCTTATCCAGTCTACATGTGTTTTGTAGACTTGGAGAAGGCGTATGACCGGGTTCCCAGGGAGTTACTGTGGGAGGTGCTGCAGGAGTATGGGGTGAGGGGGTCTTTACTCAGGGCCATCCAATCTCTGTACTCCCAAAGCGAGAGCTGTGTCCGGATCCTTGGCAGTAAGTCGGACCTATTTCCGGTGAGGGTTGGCCTCCGCCAGGGCTGCGCTTTGTCACCAATCCTGTTTGTAATATACATGGATCGGATTTCGAGGCGTAGTCGGGGGGGAGGGGGTCTGCAGTTCGGTGGACTAAGGATTGCACCACTGCTTTTTGCAGATGATGTAGTTCTGATGGCTTCATCGGTCTGCGACCTTCAACACTCACTGGATCGGTTCGCAACCGAGTGTGAAGCGGCTGGGATGAGGATCAGCACCTCCAAATCTGAGGCCATGGTTCTCAGCAGGAAACCGATGGACTGTCCACTCCAAGTAGGGAATGAGTCCTTACCCCAAGTGAAGGAGTTCAAGTATCTCGGGGTCTTGTTCTCGAGTGGGGGAACAATGGAGCGTGAGATGGGCCGGAGAATCGGAGCAGCGGGAGCGGTACTGCAGTCGCTTTACCGCACCGTTGTGACGAAAAGAGAGCTGAGCCAGAAGGCAAAGCTCTCTGTCTACCGGGCCATTTTCGTTCCTACCCTCACCTATGGTCATGAGGGATGGGTCATGACCGAACGAACGAGATCGCGGATACAAGCGGCCGAGATGGGTTTTCTCCGCAGGGTGGCTGGCGTCTCCCTTAGGGATAAGGTGAGAAGTTCAGTCATCCGGGAGGGACTCGGAGTTGAACCGCTCCTCCTTCGCGTCGAAAGGAGCCAGTTGAGGTGGTTCGGGCACCTAGTTAGGATGCCACCTGGGCGCCTCCCTAGGGAGGTGTTCCAGGCACGTCCAGCTGGGAAGAGACCAAGGGGTAGACCTAGGACCAGGTGGAGGGATTATATCTCTTCGCTGGCCTGGGAGCGCCTTGGGATCCCCCAGTCAGAGCTGGTTGATGTGGCCAGGGAAAGGAAAGTTTGGGGCTCTCTGCTGGAACTGCTACCTCCGCGACCCGACCACGGATAAGCGGGAGAAGATGGATGGATGGATGGATGGTGTCACACGTCAATATCAGATATTGAGCATCCTGCAATTATAATTTTTTATAACATTTTTGATTCATGTGCAATGAAAATTCCCAGATACAAAAAAACAAAACAATCTTTACAGCAATTCTTAGTTTTAAGGTAACGTAAATGCTCAACTGGCACGCCTGTAGTGCATAACAGAGCTACCGTCACTGCCAAAACCACACACACAAAAAAACACATCAAAAAGTAGTCTCTGCCCTGCAGAAATCCTCACCCGCTACATAACTGCAAACTGTGAAGAGGCTATGGAAGTATTAGCTGCTACCATGAAGTGTATGCTGCACCCTCGGGTGCCCGATCCTTTCTTATTGTCAGGGCTTATTGCTTTGGTTAACAACAAGCTGCTGGGAAGCTGTCTGCTGGATATGAATTTGAAGTATGAATATTAATTAGTATGGGAACCTTTAAGACATAACTGCCATGTGTTTCTATTTTAGCATTGCAAATTAACGTGCACTTTTCAAAGTCTTACAATCTCATTGCTTTACTTGCAGGATTTTTGTATTTTGTTTTGTTTTGTGAGCATTGTTACAGGAAGCCTTAACATTTTTGTTATTGCTCCACTATAATTGTTGGCATACTATAATAAACAACCTCAAGGGTATGGTCTCATTTTCTTTAAAACCAAAATAACCCCATCTGTCCTCAGCTTACAGGAAATGTGTGTGTGATTTAGAACATTCTGAAGAATTCTGGCTCTCGACTAACTTAATTATTTCCTTGTGTATCAAACTGCACCTGAGTCTTGACCCAAAGAGACTCAGGGTCTTGCTGGAGAGCTCAGCCTGAGGAAGCAGCGCACTTTGAGTTCAGCTTTTTGTTATTTGGTTTCCCATTTACCTCAATAGGAAACCACGCGTCACACAGTATCTCCAAAATTACAAAAATCCAATTTCTAAAAGGAGAAAACAATTCCTTTATTTTCTCCCTTGAGGAAAACCATGCAGATATATGAGAATACATTATCTATTTTTCTTTTGATTAGGATATTACAAAGGAAATATATACTTCTATATACACATACTCACACCAGTATTTAAACTTGTGTGCGACACAAACTAGCAGGTAGGAGCCATAATTCGTGTAACCTTGGGATCCTTTATTTATATGTTCTGGATCTGAGGGAATTACTGTACCAGCCACTCAGATACGAGGCGCAGAGTTTTTGAAGCTGAGTTAAAGCAACAAGGACACAGCACAGAGTAGGTCCACATCTTCTGGGAGGGCGACAGACTCAACACACCCTGACACCAGAGAGACTTTCAAAGACACTGTTTACTGCCTTCAACAATGTCTTGTCCTCGTTCTTCCTGCTCGTTGCACATTCAAAGTATATATATACACCCAGTGACGCCACGCGAGCGGTCTCAATGACGCAGAAGCAGGCGCACCCAGTGCCATTTTCAGACAATACCCCGTCTGTTCTCCACATTTGGGCCGCTTGCATAACCAAGCGTTGTGAATTATGCAATGCACCCCCCTAAATTAATTTTTCAATGAAACAACTATAATTGGGCATTTATATGTTTCGTGCCTCGTCTCTGAGGTTTCGGTGCACTCTGACGTGAGTTCAGTGGCAGCAACACAAAAGTCTCCTAAGCAGAGCTCACATTCTCCGTCTTTGCTATCTGGCCCAAGAATACAGGCCAGATCTCTCTCTTAAAAATAAGAGCATTCATCCTGCAGGGACAACAATTGTGACCCAGAAAGTTTTACAGGATAATCTTGCAAAAGAGAGCGCAGACTTTACTGTGTTGACTCGTGACAGCTGTCGTTAAGCTTGGTGTATTTTGACAGCGCCACATCGGAGGCTTTAGCGCCATGGACCTGTCTCACTATGCAGACATTTGCAGAGCCCATGCGTGGTAATTTGCAAAAATATCACCATACTAAAGCTCTTTATGCAATGCTGCATCCTGATTTAAGCTTTTGGATACCATGGCAAAAGTACCATTTATACATCGCATTTGAAGGAGAGACAAACTGAAATCATTTCTAAACATCTCCGTAGTCAAAGCTACATTTTGATTAGAAATGTTTCGTCTAGAATATAAAGTGCAGCCCTGACAATGGAAGTGCCCGAAAAGATGTGCTACATACAATAAACCCAGGGCAGAGTGTCATGTGGGGGCTCAAAGAGATGGCATTTTATACCAAAGCTTACTCAAAACCAATTGTACTTGAAAACCTCTATTCTTAACACAAACGTCACAACATTGCACTCTTTATTTGGCTGAATAGACTCACAAGAATGTTCTGGAAATGTTTGCAAAGTGCATTGGATTCGTTTTCTATTAAAAATAACTAAGGACACTCTGCAGGTTCAGACTTCGGTTAATGCAATTTCTGTAAGTGACAAATAATGACAAATATAACGGGCATCCACTCCAAAATGTACTGTGTTCCGATTTAGCCCATACTTAACCCTTCCACCAATTATCATGATGATAAGACTGGTATTTTTTCTACAATTCCGCAGAAAAAAACACACTGAAAACATAACCTACCGAGGTATTACATCAATCAAAGCTCACAGTGTGTCTGAGATATTTATTTTATGCATGCCTGTGGGATTTGTTATTAAGTCAAACAATGTCTGACCAAAAGGTGAGGTGAGACTCTTGATTACACAATCCAATGTCAGAGCACTATGACGCTCCTGCTTTCTCCACAGACATTTTAATAAAAGTTTAATTTGAGTTTGCACAAAGACAGCCTGAATAAATATTTTATCATCCTCGCTATTCATCATTCATGTTGATCATGTGAATTTAAAATCCTTAACACATTCACAAATGTGTACAAACATGAATCCAGTGGCTGTCCCAGGAGGTGCAATGATGAACTGTCTGCCTGTAAGTAACTGCAGAAAGGAAGTCAGACAGTGAGCGAAGACCCTCCATCATCCCGTTGATCAGAAACCTTCCCGTTATAGTGAGATGCCCTTAGGCCTAATTAAATATTAAAGCTTTTATTGGCTCCCACAAAGGTATTTGTAAATACATTTCATGGCAGGGAGAGCATCAAAGATCCCAGATTCCCCTCCTGACACAAAGTTGCGGTTATTGCCGCTCAACCCCCTCCCACCCGAACCATTTAGGCGCATTTAGGGTGATGAAAGACGGAGAAAATTGCAGGCGATGGCTTCCAGGGGAATGGATATAGGATATACATCTCAATCTATCTGTGAGAATGATATGCTCCTAACTTCTATGAGGTCATAAAACAAAAGCAATGTTTAGGTTCTCACTGTACATTCATTCTGATCATCAGATAAAAAGAAGAATCGATGCTGGGAGTTAGGAGGCTGCACAAATTGCACATTGTTTTACTGCTGTGTGTCTAGGAGTAATCACAGTGCAGTCGTCCCCCCCCTGCATGAAGCTAACTCTCCAGAGCACAGTCGGTCATAAACAACAGGTGACAGAACATTCGGCATGTCGTCCTGACATGGCGCCTTAATTGATGTTCATGCCCGAGTTGAGCGGATAAATCAGGAAGTCCATCATCAATAGAAGCGCCAGCTATCAAGTCATAACCCCAGCTAAAATAAATGGAGGGGAAGTGTGGTATAAAACATATATTGGCCTTCACTTGCTCGGTTTATCCATAATTCACAGGCATACATTAAACTGCCTCAGCGTCACTGCCGAGTCTGGCTGTCCCTTCTCATTTACGGGCAGCTGAAGTGAGTCAGCCGGAGCTTAGTCGTGAAGTTCACGTGACCAAACAGCAGATGGAGCCCCTTGCATTGACTTCATCTGCAACATGAGCCACGCTTCCACCGGAAACATTACATCAGTGATTTATTCTGCCCCTCCAGCTCTGTATCATCCCCATTACATGCCATTTATGTCATTAAGGTTGGTGTGTGTGTGCGTGCTCTTGTTTAGGTTTGACTACAGCGACTAAAACAAAAAAGGGACACACTAAATTACTCCAGACTGCCATGAAAAAAAGATTCATTTAAAAAGATCACTGGAAGCACGGCAACAAATGTGGGTCATGGTCGGTTGCATGTCAATTATATGTATTTGTCAACCCCAATTTATGTTGTGTTTGTCCATCACATCCCTCTGGGTTAGTTAGTTTCAACTTCTGACTGCTGTCCCTCTCTGCTGATGCAGTGTGTCTGTGTCTGTGTCATTATATTGTCAGTATTTCTAAGACTGTCTCGCATGACACATTTACTTTTTCTACTGATGCACCAGTGATTTGGGCATAGATAATGTGGACAAATGTTGCTTTGAAACCCACATACTGACATATGTAGGTTGAAATTGCAGTTAATTGGCATCCATCCTAATCTCATCGTCGCAATAATTGATCATGACTGTGCTGAGAAAGTGACTTGTGCTTCGCTGTTTGTTAGCCCAAGGAACACCATGGGACATGAGCACGATGGGAGATGACATTTAATCAGAAATAAACAAAGGAAGTAGTAGAAGAAGAATAAGAAGAAGCACAGTGGAAGGCTTCTGGCTGCAACCATCGAGGCATGGACGGGACTTCTGAGCACCAATGATGACTGCGACAGCGGAGGAAACCAGTGTGTTTGTGTGTGTTTGTCTGAGAGGGGAACCCGTTAGCATTTTCATATTTCTCCAACAAAGACGGGAAATGTTGCACCACCAAACAAACTGAAAACTGCAGCTGCTATGGCCGAGCATGGCCAAACTCTTTCTATCCTGACTCACAACTTGCACAAGAGTTTTTTTATTCTGTGACAGTTGCACACACACACACACACAAACATGTTCACAGCAGGAGAGCCAGGCCAGATTGCTGTGGCTGAACATACGTAGAGGACTCATCAATCACAAGAGCCTCCCTCTGGTCAAATCAAGTTTGTCCTGGTGTGAGCAGAACGCGGAGCCAGCAGAGCAGAGACAGACCCTCGCTGCTTCGCGGGCGCAAGGGGCAAGCCGGGGCATTTTTTTGCGCGACATCCAGAGGCATATCAATCTCTGGCAGATGGATGTACGGACGATGATTAGGACGAGGCCAACTAGGACACAGCCACCACTGCTGACAGATTCCTCAGTTCGTCAATCCCCCCTGCAGCGAAATGAGAAACAGCTGGAGGGACGGAGAGCTCATTGTTCAAGCCACATCTGTTCTCTGCAAACTCCACCTCCTAAGGAACACTGGCTTTTTGCCTCAATGTCTTATGTGGTGATTAAAGTGACCTTGGGCAGATGTGAAAGTTAGGAAACATGCTTCCTGTTTGAAGTTGGATACAACAACATGTGCCTGGATCTATTGAGTGTTATCAAGTCCAGGTGAGATCATTTCAATTATGACCAAGAGCTTCCAATCAGCACATTCATCAACAAAGCCTCTTTATGTTCTGTTCACTAACATACAGTACAGACCACTGCTTTCTACAAGAGCTGCAGAGAAGTTGAAGTACTCCCAATGGGGGTTTGCATGTAACCAATTCCTGTCTGCATTTGTGCATTTGTCAAGGTCAACTATTTCACCGATGTGGAAAAATAAAATCATGTTTGAGCAGCAGGATTCTGGGAAATGAGAAAGCTGAAGTGCAGCTCACGAGTGTAATTGGTCTCCCGGCATCTTCACACAGCGCTTGATTAACATGCCTTTGAAGCATCCCAGGCACATTTTGCCCCGCAGAACAAAGACACAGCAGATAATGATGATCAGAAATGTCTGAGTTTCTACCAGTTATTGACGGACAAGCTATTCGAATGTCTCGGACATCCCTCTTTGATGTGAATTGATAGACACGCTCAGTACCTTAAAGGTGCAGTTATCTTCAAAAGGCCAGACGGGATGAAAAGGAAAGTGGTAGTATTTGGGGCGAGCAAGAGGAACATTAATATTAAGGCTCTGTCAAGCGAGGACAGAGAGCCTTTAATGTCGTCTTTACTTAAACCAATCACTGACTGACTGGATTCTCTGAATACACAGTGCTGATTTATTCCAGTAGTTCTGCTACCTATAACAAACGTTATACTTTTTGTATTGCCTTTGATAGTAAAGTAAAGTCAGGGTCACTACCTGACTAGTCTCTGATACACTGTCCTTTGTTTAAATACTTTAAATGACCTGTGTGTGCAACAGGTGCAAACAGGCCCAAAACATTTCCATTAGAAGAAACGTGCTGCAGCTACAGAAACGATGCAAAAAGACAAATGTGCCAAAACACATGATAAAAGATGATAAAAGAAGAAATGCCTTCACCAACTTGAAGAAACATGCACAGTGTTTACTAAAACCGCTGAATGAACAAAATGCTGAAAAAGCAGAACGCTGCAAATACAAAACACAATGGAAACCAGGGGACACTAAAAAGTGATGCACACAGCTGGGAGCGGGGTGCTTGTTGGCGTTCTGGGATTATAACGTTGGCAAAGTGTCACTGAAACTTTCCTAAAATGTAAGTTTTATTGGCCTAATTTAACAATGTGATCACATGATTCCTTCTGATATTATGGGCAACTTTGTAGTCCCTGAACGTCAACAAGCACTCCACGCCCAGCTGTGTGCGTCACCTTTTACTGTCCCCTGGTTTCCGTTGTGTTTTGAGCTTCTTGCATGTGTGATTATAAACATAGAGGAAGCATGAGAAGAAAGAAAAACAAACTTAACTACTAAGCAGCTTCTGACATAACTGTACTAACGTGTTAAGTTATTCATGATGGTTTAGATTATATAAGAGAATTGGAAAAT